>JAODUH010004218.1:5000-10847 GCA_027564835.1 Typhlichthys subterraneus | reverse complement strand
TATATATTTACACACACACATACACACAGTATACACACATATACACACAGTATATATACATATACACATAGTATATATATATATATATATACATACATACACACAGTATGTATATATAAAAACTATAAAATATCTAAAATACATTATAAACAGTGTATCAAATCCATAGCAATAACGTCACACATTAAATTTATGCTGTTTTTCAGTAAAGGAAAAATGATAAATAAAACTTACCTTCACGCCATCTGACTTTTTGTTAAGTAAGCTTTTACATGCTGAAAAATAGAGAGAGAGTAGATAGTGACTTTTAATACAAAATCATGACTGGTAAAAAAAATATATATTTTTATATTTTTGAAAATATTTGAAAAAAGGGAAAAGTCAAAAAAAAGAAAGGTTACCTAGATATTTATGTCTATCCTTGGGCTACAATACAGTAATTAAGATTGGAGGGGGGGCAATATAGATATCCATCCATGTGACGTGATCAAAATATATTAAAATATATAGAATACACATTACCTAGACACTAATTGTCTAGGTATTCTTAGAATGACTGCCAAACAAGCCATATTACCTATTCATGATCTTATACATGTGGTGTGCCCACAAAATATTATTTAAATTTCACACACAAAATGTATACATAATGTTGAAACACACAGACTTTGACACGCATGCTCACACAACATACTGCATACATACAGTATGTTATATGTATGTGTATATGTATATATATGTTATGTATGTATATACTGCATATATACATATATCATACATACACACATATACAGACAGGAATATGCTCATATGAGCATCAATCTTAAATTTCATATTGTATATCTACCCTTACCTTCCATTGAAAAAAGAAGGAAAATAAAGAAGGAAAGATTAAAAAAATAAAATTAATATCATTATAACTTTATAGGTGAAAACCACTGGACCACAGGCCAGAAGCTTATCCTAGGGTCATTCCTTCAGTCTTTTGTGGTGGGTTCATGCGATGAGGATGATTTGTGTGGGACTGGGATCATACCAAAATGCTATGCATGCAGTATATCCACATCAATGTCCATATCCCATGATGCATGTCTGCACCCACCAAGACTATTCAGCCCGTTAGTACGGACTTCAGCAGAAACCACATTCCCATTATTCTGAAACACTGAAAGTTCACTCCGCACAGGCACCCAATCCAACCAATAGGAATGCAAAGATTAGAATCAAGCAAAAAATAAACAAATACATAAAAACACAACCGTGTATGCGTGCAGTGTGCACATTTATCAGTTAAATCCCACAAGCCAATGAGAGCACACGCTACGCTTATTTGTTTTGGTCCATTCACAAACAGACGAGTCAGCAGGCAGTAGAGGGCAGGTATAGAGGAGTCGGCCATGACACCTGGGGTACCCCATGCAGGCTGTCACAACACACCGGGTGCTCAAACACATGCTCGGCTGGTTGCCACGGCGCCAGAGCCATGTGGAAGGAGGGAGGCGAGAGGGCGTGGGACGACGCAATGTTGACTGGGTGTCGCTAGGACTGGGGGAGACAAACTGCACTAGTTCCATGGAGCCCAAATTAGAGGTGTGCGGAGCTGAAATCGGTTGTATGCTGGACCTCTTTCCCCATATCGGAAGGCATCATATGTACCTGTATTGGTATGGTACGCACCTTCTTTTGTGTTGTTAGCTAGCTTCACAATTGCAATCAGGTCATTTAGCGGACACTTTCATACAACTATGCATTTACAAGCAGCCGGTAACTTGCAGGATGATTACAACAGGTAGGCCAACGTCGGGACTCAAACTCACGACCTTCTGACTGGGAGTCAAATGTCCAGATCACCCTTTGCACTCCTGAATGTGAAGTGCGAAAGTGTTTTAGATTTCAACTGCGGCGGACAGATAGCGTTGCCGACCGAGCAAACAAAATGGCCGCTCCCTGTCTGACCGTGCACAGTAGCTTTTTTTTTTCTTCCTGCACTGTAGCTTTTTTGAATTCGGCATGCAGCCGCATGCACACTGGCGCTGTGCGAAGCTCTGCGATGACGTCCTGAGTGTCTGCTACGCCAAGGCACAGAGACAGCTCTCCAGCGCAAGCGAGCGGATGCGTGGTGGCGAGGGCGGGGGGGGGGGGGGGGTTTAGTGGGGAGAGGGAGGCAGGGAGGGGTGGGGGTGCAGGCAGCCCAGCCCCTGACATACCTTCCTGGGATAGCGTGGCCGTGCTGGTGGTGGCAGCAGGGCTGGTGTGCTGTCGTCCCACTAGGGGGCAGGAGAGAGGCCTTCAGACACATTTCCGCCTTTCTTTCCCACCGCCCATCGACGACAGCGCAGCGCATCGTCCTCCACGACAACAATCGTCATGATCCAGTAGCACATGGATCGTGGCGCTTTTTTTACCCAAAATATTTGCAGTGGAATTTCTATTAAAGGCGCCATCAGTTATCCAGGAAAAAGACTTATTTGATCTCGATCAAAACAAAAAACACCTCTCCCTTAAATGCCAAAGGCTGCTCCCTCAGAAGCTCCGCCCCCGATACTGGACATGCATTGCCAAGGCTGGGAGAGTGTTGTGTGGTGCTATCCGCACCACTTTGTTTGTGTTCCCAGTTACAGAGCCAGAGTTGTGTAGAAACATCAGATTCCTCTTCAGCTCGCACACTGAATGGGCCGTAGATATTTGGCTAACATGACAACAGTATCTTACAATCACTGACTCCATCTTCAAAGCATTGATAGCTTCTTTTGCTGAGCTACAGCTGATGAATGTGTTCATCCAGTAGCATGAAAGCCCAAAACCTAAACGTGGTGCAAGTGCTCCTCTAACAGGAGGAAATATGATAATGGAATGGAAAGAAAACTGCTGACTCGACACAAACGCAAAACCTTAATATTTCAGGAAGGGATGAATGAAGGTGAAAATAATTACAAAAGTTCTGTCAAAGCAGATGGACTGAACTCAGCCAAGAAGGACAGCTGCACGAATCATCTTTAGGCAATGGGAAAAAGTACTGGTTATCATAAAAGTGATTTTGTTGTTATTTTTTGGATTATGTATTCCCTTTTCAGATATTTCTCAAACCAAGCATCCCTTTTCTAAACTAAAAATACAAAATGTCACTACAACTATGACAATAATAATAAAACATGTGATAATGTAAATTAGTATTAATTGAATAGGCTGTTAAAATATTATTTATATATTATATTGTAATAATATAATATATTATTTGGTATATTATTGCTATTTGGGTATATTTACATTCATTCTAATTATTTACATGGACTCATGTACTTCACATAGTACCTCCAAGTACAGTACCCCATTTGAGAAACAGCAGTCTACTGCCTGGGAAAATCAGATCAGCTGAATCTGTGAACTCTTAAGTTCCTTATTAAAACATACTTTTATAAGAGAGCCTTCCCTGATTTTATTATAAAAAAGATTTCAACTATACTTTGATGTTTTCATGTACTGTATATATGATTGAATTTGCTCCTGTGAAAGCACTTTGTATGTGAATTTGAAAGGTGCTCTATAAATAAATCTTAATAATAATAATTATTATAAATACTAATAATAATAATAATTATTATAAATACTAATAATAATAATTATTATTATTATATATAATATTATATATAATTAATAATAATTATTATTATTAGTATTAGTATTTATAATAATAATTATTATTATTATATATAATATGATATATAATTAATAATAATTATTATTATTAATTATTAAAAAATGTGTGTGTGTGCCATGATTATTTTGAAGGTATGAGAGATAGAAAATGTTAAAAACAGCATTTCATTTCCTCACCTGAGAAGTTTCTGGACACCAGCATTGTTGTAAGAATAGCTCCCTATGAAAACAAAAAAATCAACATTAGAAGGGTGACTTGAGCTTTACTTGTTTTTAATTGTGTGCGTGCGTGCGTGCATGTGTGTGTGTGCGTGCGTGCAAGCGTGTGTGTGCGTGTCTCCACACTCACTTTAAGTTTTCTTCTAGCGTTAAACTTGCGCAGGCATTCTACGGTCTCTTGGCGATGCATCATGGAGGCGACAGTGGAGCGTTGCTGGATGGGGAACAGGACAGGTAAGAACACACACACCTTCAGTCAATCAATAACACCATGCGGGTAGTCCTGTGACTATGCAAGCTATCTTCGTCCATTTTCTTAGTTTGCCCAAGCAGTCAGCAGCTAAATGTGTCTAAGCTGCATTCCACGACAGCCAGATGTTAATTTGGCTGTCGTCAAGTAAAGTCAAATGTCTTTATATAGTATACCCTGTTTGTGCTGAAGCCCTGCTATCGCTTACAAATAGTATACAAACGTTTTAGCTTTGTTACATTACAGCAATATTGCTCATGGGTAACAGACTCGTATTTCAGCAAATCTATTTAACTCAAGATGAGTACAAAGTTGTAGGCTAATGTTTAAGGCATATAACATATTAAATGTGTGTTATGTTAATGTTAATGTCTGTATTAAATACAGTCTTGTGAGCGCCGGTGGTAGAGCTAGATGAAGCGATATGATCAGTTGTAACAATGCCGATTGGTTAAATGCTGCTCAACGAGTTTCAAAATAAACCTGAAATCTACGTCCCCTTTAGGATGCAACGCATGTCCAGTTCCAAAGGAAAGGAACTTTTATTGTCACGTACACATAGCGAATAACATAACCCCTCCCCTCAAGGGAGCAGTGGGCAGCCACTGTGCAGCGCCCGGGGACCAACTCCAGACTGATCCAGTGTCACTGGTCAAACGGCACTGACTGGAGAGTAAACGTTAATGTAAGTTCATGTTTTTTTGATAGTGGGACGAAACCAGGGCACAGAAAGGCTGGGACGACCGGGGTTCGAATCCGGGACCAAAACCTCCTGCACACGTGCCAGCAGTCACAGAATATCGTCCCATTTGTATCAAAGGCATAACGCTGCGGAGGAGGCACTTACACAGACCCATGGATGCTTCAGAGCCTGTTCAGCAGTGATCCGCTTGGTGGGGTTGATCGTCAACATCTGGTTGATGAGGTTCTTGGCCTCCGGAGTGACCGTGTCCCACTCTGGAGAGGGGAACTGAGAGAGTGAGAGAGAGAGAGAGAGAGGGAGAAAAAAAGAGAGAGAGAGAGAGAGACTGTAAAGACAAAGCTTTTTCGTACATTTCTGATACTATTGGCTGATTGGCTGATATCTCCCAACGTTATGCCCTTTTGTTGTGGTTTGTTGGTCTGTTGGATCTGGTCCATCAGCCGTGCAATCACATATGCAATGTTATAATATTAATATTACTTTAAAACAAAAACTAAAATCTAAACAAAAATTGTGGCACATGGTGTTCAAAGCCAACCAATGATATTCAAGCTCACGTTTATAAATAACGTTTCGGTGTTGAACGTAGTCGCCTCATATCAATGCACGTTCATTTGATATGGTTGCTTCCAATCATAGAAATTAATATGGGTAATAAAATCCAAGCTCCCAGAGGAATAAGACCAGATCTGATAAACAAGGCTCATTATTAAGTGCATCAATTTCTTCTAAGGGAGTGGAGAATGGAACAGTGCTGTTAAGTAGCAAGCGATTAAAACCTGAAATCAAATTAAGAAATATTAAAGAAATTAAAAGTAATAAAAATACACAACCGTCCAGAACGTAATATATATAGTAGCATAATAAATGATGAGATTTTTTACCAAAAGGTGTCCATTAGGGCTCATTTAGCACCTACACATGTTTACTGTATATTAAACTTTACTGTATGTATGAAAAGAAAAGTGGCAAGAGATACATATACAATATGCATATATATATATATATCTAATATGCT
>JAODUH010004218.1:0-2500 GCA_027564835.1 Typhlichthys subterraneus | reverse complement strand
ATCGATCAGCAAGGCAAGATGACACTTGAATTTCTTTGAATGATGTCAGAATAGCCTCCCAGAGCTGCTGTTTTGATGCAAACTGCCTCCCACCCTCATAGATCTTTTGCTTGAGGATGCTCCAAAAGTTCTCAATAAGGTTGAGGTCAGGGGAAAACCTTGAGTTTCGCTCCTTTTATGCCAATAGCAACCAATGACACAGGTATTCTTTGCAGCATGAGATGGTGCATTGTCATGCATGAAGATGATTTTGCTACGGAAGGCACGGTTCTTCTTTTTGTACCATGGAAGAAAGTGGTCAGTCAGAAACTCTATATACTTTACTCTATATACTATATGCCGAGGTCATTTTCACACCTTCAGGGACCCTAAAGAGGCCTAGCAGCTCTCTCCCTATGATTCCGGCCTAAAACATGATTCCACCACCTCCTTGCTGACGTCGCAGCCTTATTGGGACATGGTGGCCATCCACTACTCCATCCATCTGAACCATCCAGGACTCCAGAGGCACCAGCAGCTTCAAATACCCGTTTGCTGCTTTGTAATTGCAGTTTCGAATCCGATGAATTTGTCTGGCAGTAACCTTTCTCGTTATGCCTTTATCTGCACAAACCTGTCTATGCTCTGAATCAGCCACAAATCTCTTTACAGTACGATGATCACGCTTACGTTTTCTTGAAATATCTAATGTTTTCATACCTTGTCCAAGGCATTGCACTATTTTATGCTTTTCCGCAGCAGAGATCCTTTTTCTTTCTCATTGCTTGAAACCTGTGGCCTGCTTAACAATGTGGAACATCCTTCTTAAGTAGTTTTCCTTTAATTGGACTCACCTGACAAACTAATTACCACAGGTGTCTGAGATTGATTTCAGTGATCCAAAAGAGTCCGAAGACACAATACCATCCATGAGTTTGATTGAAAAACAAAATACATGTTTATGACACTTAATTCCAATTTGCATAACAATTTTGAATGCGGTGTAGAAGCAATCAGCTGGTCTGTCAGCTGATTATCCAGCAACGTGACTCGTGCCCTGCCTGAACTTCCACTGTGCTTTATTTCATGTTGCATTAGATGGGCAAGATAAACCCGAACACATTTTTCCTGATTTAATATATTCAGGGTTCAAATTGAAAATAACATATTTTTAGCTAACAACAGCTAAAGACAGGGTCAGCAATTTTCGAGAACACCTGCTAAATTCAAGCGCCGTTCCATACATCCAAGTGCATTGTGAAGCAATGCATAGTACGACGCATTTGTTGATGTGAGCGTTGTTTATTGTTTATTTTTGTTTATATTCCTATTTACGCAGCCAGGGCTGTGTAGAAGTATCAGGATTTTTTTTCAACACGCAGAGAACGGTAAGCGGAATGCATGAGATATTTGGTGAACTTGGCTAAATGTGTATTATCTTACAATTAGCTTGCAATAGCTGACTGTACCTGCAACAATTACAGCACGCCTACCTCGCCTGCCCTCAACCTGAGAAGAGATTTTATCAGGCAGTTATCTCAACACCTGTCTTCAGAGGCCTTAACAGTCTTTTCAAATGCCATTCTAACTATAGTGCATTTCTGCATAAGTCTGGGTAGTCTGAAGGGGTTCAAGGTAGAGTCAGCTACTGTAAGCGAATACATTTGTCATATAAACCAAATATCTCCTCACGGGCCACTAGCGGCCAGTTCTGTGTACACAATGAAAGAAGTAGTGTTTCAACACAGCCCTGGCTCTGTAACACAAACAAAGGGGTGCAGACCGCTATGGCGGTGAAGAGAGAGATGCTTTTTGATTTTATCAAACATCCACAATCTCTCCCAGCATCCCCTGGCGTCCCCTTTAAACAGGACGCAGAAGGTGGTCGGTTCGATGCTGTTAAGTCCCACGTACACACGATTAGCTAAATAATGTTTGTGAGAGGCGCCCGGCCCCCGCTAAACCTTTTTTTTCTCCCATCACACTTCGAGGAGCTACTACTCTGTGTTGAGCGGGCAACAGTGGAACAAACTGTCCACCAGGCGAGGGGGCGAAAAATAATAATCGTGCCGCTGGCGTAACCAGTGCTAGCACAATCACTGCTGGCACAATCACTGCTGGCACAATCACTGCTAGCACAATCACTGCTAGCACAATCACTGCTGGCACAATCACTGCTGGCACAATCACTGCTAGCACAATCACTGCTGGCACAATCACTGCTGGCACAATCACTGCTAGAACAATCACTGCTGGCACAATCACTGCTGGCACAATCACTGCTAGCATCACACATCTCCAGCGGACCTCGCTATTAATAGCACCTAGTCTGCTGACGTCACAGGCGTGGGGGGGGGTGTATGAGATGATAATCACCTGAGACACCACTGAGTGGCTCATCTCACAATGTCCTCCGCGCGTCACATTGTGACGTCAAAGACTCGTATGTGTGTGTGTGTGTGTGTGTGTGTGTGTTTGAGAGAGAGAGAGAGAGAGAGAGAGAGAGAGAGAGAGAGAGAGA
>JAODUH010004217.1:0-10847 GCA_027564835.1 Typhlichthys subterraneus | reverse complement strand
ATTAAATAAATAAATGTAGAAATGCACAAATAAATAAATAAATACATGTAAAAATACAGAAATAGCCTTTTTTAATATAAAAATGTAATTATTTTTTCAATTATTTTTATATTTATTTAATTATTTATACTTTTATATATATTTATTTATTTATTCATTATGGCAGCCCTGGTCCTCCATAATGTTGGCTAATAATCTAGGAAATCAAACACCCTGGATAAAATTGGGGGTTGCCAGTCTTGGAGTTGTGTTTGACTAAGATTTAAGCTTTAGGTCCCACATCAACAGGGTAGTGAAAATATAATTCTTTCATCTGAGAAATATAGCTAAAGTTCTATAATTTTTAAATCACAAAGATGCTGAAAGTTTTAATGCTTTTGTATCTAGCCGACTCGACTGCTGTAATTCGCTGTTCAAAAATCTATTGAGAGACTACAGCTCATTCAAAGGCCCGTTTGGAACAGTGATCACAGAGACGGATTGTTCTGTTGTCTGTGTATCAATCCCACCGAACAAGCATAGTCTAATTGTCTGTACTTGGTGAATATACATACAGCACCCTTGTATGCGTACAAGGGAGTCTTTGTAATTCCTACACTGAGATTAGTGGGTACAAGCGGATATACAGCACCCTCGTATGCGTACGAGGAAGTATTTGTAATTCCTAAACTAAAGTTAGTGGGTACAAGGGGATAAACCATCCATAAAAGACATGTTCTGATAACTAAACTCCTACTGGAATATGCACTTCCTACACCAGATTAACATGGTGCTATACCGTGGTGCTATACCATGGTGCTGACATTCTGACATAGCGACAAAAAGGATAAGGTTTTAATTTATCTTATATTTCTTTCATCAGATTCCTAACCATTTTTATTATCGTATAACATTTCACTATATGTTATGTATTTTTATTGTATTCTTTTATGCACGTTTCAATTATTATATGTATTTTATAAATCTGATTCCTTTAACCATTTTTATTTGTTGATTCTCTGTATTTTCTTATTTGTTTATGGGAAGCACAAATGTACATGTATTCCCTCTCTGTAAAGCACTTTGAACTGCAATTCTGTATGAAAAGTGCTATATAAATTAAGATTATTATTATTATAACAGTTATTATCTATCTATCTATCTATCTCAGTAGGACCACTGCAATAGACTGGCATACTGGCAATGCTAGTAATCAGTTATGGTTTAAAATATTTTACGCAAGTTCTCCTCATTCAACAATATAAGCAAAATAAATGTCCAAGAAAACAACCCATATTCCTGCAGGTTGCTGAGCTGGTGGCCACTGAGTTCTTTGAACAGGGTGATAAGGAGAGACAGGAGCTGAACATTGAGCCTATTGTAAGTACTTCCAGTCTAATGTTACTCATGTCATGGCATGTCGTGTAAATTAATGTAAAGTGGACATTGAGCATCTGTGATAACTGTGAACTGAGAACACTGCACAGTCAGCTGTCCTTTGCCATTAGGACCTGATGAATCGTGAGAAGAGAGATCAAATCCCCAGCATGCAGGTGTCATTCATTGATGCCATCTGCACACAGCTGTACGAGGTAATATTACACTGACCAATTACTATTAGTGACAAATAGTGAGCACAAATGCATGTGTTCTCACTTGCAAAAGTGGACATGGCTTTAGAAATATGAGTAAAGGATGTGTTGTCCTATACAGGGTGGGTAGAGAGGCGGTAAGGTCATGGTTTGTAACTGGGTCAGTTCTAGATAAAGTCAAGTACAACAGACAGTCCTGTCCTATCGCTGTGTGATGTCAGCAATGCACCAAACAATACTTAACACAGAAGATTCAGAGGTAGCCCAATGTCTAAGACGGATAGAACCAACCTAAGCTAAAACATCTTGTTTGGGTGTACAGTTCATTACAAATGTAGTGTGTGTAAATCAATCAGAATGCTCAACTCTCTACCTTCGCCAATATCATATCTTTCATCCCTGTAGACCTTGGCTGGCATGTCGGAACACTGTTCACCGTTGCTGGAAGGCTGTCAGGAGAACCGTCAGAATTGGAAACAATTGGCGGAGCAGTGTGAGAAGGGCACGGTCAACGGCTTGGTGTGAACTTGTCACTGGTTCCACATTCCACAAAGTCACCACATTTCACTATCACATAGCAATCACTTACCAGAGACAATGTCAATATTAAGCTATATTTATTAACATAGCCACTCTTTATTTTTACAGAGTTGATGTTTATCTCATATACACTTCCCTCACAAATAATAGTGAATTCTGAGGTAAAGTAGAGGCTTGCATATGAGGCTCTCTACAAGCCATTAACAATAGCCAACAGATTAAATTGTATTCAACTATATTCTTTATAGTATATTTTCCACTCCTTGTCTATTGCGTATTTATTTGTTTTATGTATTTATTAGTTTATATATTGTATGGTCATTTTTTGTTACGAACCACAAAAGGCTTTGTTTTCAAAGGATATCTAGATTTCCCACTGCCTTTTTTGATAACGTACGACAAATAAAAAACAGCCTTTAGAAGTTGATAACCCCTAACCACAAAATTGTATTTACTTTCCAGATGTTTTTTTTATTTTTATAAACTTATATTGGCTGAGCTTTCTCATATAACCTATTTTGATGGTCCAAACTTAAGTTTCAAATTACCATTAACTTTGCACCACAACAATTAGTAGATTGTTTGTTGCATTCCATATTATTTGCGCATAAATCCACACTGATGAAAACTACTGTATATTTAGAGTTCAGATGCAAAAACATCCAAGTCCATTTGACTTTTTCTTGGAAACATAAATTTTACATTTTTTTCAGTGACAGCCTTTTCATTGTAATAAAGGTGAAATGAGTGAACCCAAAAATGGAAGCCTAATAAATAGTTTTAAATAGCTAATTGCTACCTTGCAAGGTTTTTGCCTCTGAACTAATTTGTTTAGTATGACAGTACCTGTTTGACTTCAGTGTACCAATTTAGATTGGTCACCAATAACTGTCCACAATACAAATCGGTTGTACTGATTTGCATATTTTGACAAT
Organism: Typhlichthys subterraneus; assembly: GCA_027564835.1. Taxonomy (NCBI): domain Eukaryota; kingdom Metazoa; phylum Chordata; class Actinopteri; order Percopsiformes; family Amblyopsidae; genus Typhlichthys; species Typhlichthys subterraneus. The sequence goes on along the minus strand of JAODUH010004217.1, from coordinate 7,801 downwards.
ACACTTATCTTTGCACTTTAGATGCGGTCAGACAGCTGAATGTAGTTTAGTATTTTGATATTATGAACATTGTGCTGCTGCTTCTAAATATTTACTCAATGCTTATATTTTGGTTATGACACATGCAATTTGCTTTTCCTACCAATAGACATCTATGTTAATGAGCAAGGGCATTACACCAGCACTGATTTTTCCTAGATAAAGTATGCTTGCTGGTTTCTACTGTTAAGTGGTAGCATATGCTGATGTGACATGTATGTATGAAAATGTTTCAAGTCTGCTACTGTTGACACTAATGAACACTGAGTTTGTTCCATTAAAAGCATAATGCTTATTTTCATATGTTCTGTGAATGGTTCTACATACTAACTTGCCATGTAGATTGTCAGATTCACGCACACTCTAGTACAACGTGGCAAATACAGGTAAAGCAAACAAGAGTGAGTTAAGAGTACGCCATTTAATTTTCCCCTGGTATTTCTAAAAACATAACATGTATACCACTATCTCTATACCACTAAAACTAGCTGGTGACTTTGCAAACAAAAGCAACAATTCAAAAAGGAAAAATAAAGACATCTGAGCAGATAACAATATTTACAAAGAAAATTCAAGGGATAGGAGGAGAGTGAAGATAATAGTGGAAGGACATTAATGGTGGGGTAGGGTAACCAGGACAGTGTAAAACAGAAAAAAACATGTAGACGATCTGTAGTTGAAGGTGTGGTTAGATGGAGTCTGTCCTCTTATAGGCCACCATGCTGTTGACCTTGTGAATGGAGGTTGTGAAGGAGCGCAGGCGCACTTCCTCCGACTGGTCAATGATCTGTGGGCCTGACTCCTCCCACTTCTCAGGCACCACAAGGTCTTTGTCAGTGTAGACCAGCAGGTCAAATGCACCTAGGGGTTGGACAGCACTGGTCAATCCCTGCCCAGTGCCACCATTAGGTCTAGTCTACACAGCAGATAGCGGGCTACTCACAGGCTGTATCCAGCAGGGGCAGGAAAGTGACGGTGGCTGTGATCTGTCTGATGACTGAGCGGATCTCATCCTGAATGCTTTTGAGGGACTTCTCTCTGGGAGCACTGGAACACAAGGCACCAATACTGCTTTAAAGGCACACATTTAGTACACACTAAGGGAAACCATCATAGTACTCTTTAATGCAGTAAAGTGGGACAAAAATAAGTAAAACATTTACCCTTTGTTCAAATGAAAAGGTGACCACACTGAAGTGAGAATTGTAATGTCCAATGGCACTAAAGTGATTTTTAACTGTTCTTAAACCTTTGTTTATTCTTGAGCTTCCATTCTCATGCAGTTTTGGCAAAATTGCCTTCAGGATTTCTGCAGGTTTCACAAAAATCTTGGCTAGGGATGTTAAATAGGTGTTTTTCCAGACAACTGCATAATTCCAGCCAACTACGTTTGGAATAATACATGTATTCACGTTATGTTTCATGTTATGAAATTGGTTTCACCAATCATAACGAACTATTGATGTCACATGACAATAGCAAGAACAACATTGCTTTCATGATTCTTACTATATATTGTTTATCGCAATTATTTCTGGGACAATATAGGCTAACAAAAATAGTTATAGTGACAGGCCTAATTGAAAGTGTTTCCTCAAATTTTTGAAAACATATCTAAAAAATATCAGAATACTTTTCCTTGGTATAGTATAGAAACAAAATGTATTGTGGCAACACTAGTTACTGATAAAAGGAGTTAACTAGTCTGAAAACACAAGGTCATCTTTTTCAGCCTGGAATGTGAATTTTTTTTGTGTTTATAGACAAAGTAGACAAATAGACATTCCAAATGATTGTCGTTTATTGGGTTTAGCAGAATGCAGCAACAAGATCCTACCTGCTCTCTTTGGCAGACTTGTCACACTCTATGTCAAACTGCCATCTCTCCAGCACTTCATTGGTCTCCAGGCATGTGATCACAAGCACCAGCTTCTGCACGGTGCACTCAAACAGCCACTCTAAAACGCAAAGGTAGTATTTTATTAGGATTTTTATAGTATGTATGTATGTATGTATGTATATACACACGCACAGTATAGCACATATTAAGCTTCAATAAGGCTGCCTCCTAAAAGTCAAATCAGTTGTTGCCCCTTCAATCGACAGAGATTCTTACAACTGGAGCAATCGTATTTTTTATTTTCTTTCAGTGTGCGAAGAGAACATGCATACTTTACAACCCTGTCTGCACAGCAAAGGCACATCCAATGAGGAATATTAATGACCCACAGACACACATGCCAATTCTAAGATGGCTAGCGATGTTAGCTTAACCAAGCTAACATCGCTAATCGCATTTCAATGAGTTTACCTTTTCTTCTAGTCCATTGTGTACATGTTACTTTCCCTACACGGTTCAATTTTAAATGAGAATTTAAAATTCTCATTTAAATATAACATGTTATAACATATAACATGGCCCATATTCTATTCATGGGCCATGTATATAATATGAACAAAGTGAATTTAATAAGAGCACACGTTGGCTTGAAAACATTCATTTGGATGAGAAACTGGAAATGAAAGCACCTTGATATCCAATGTCCACAAGCCACAGAATATCACTCAAACGGCGCTGGCAGGCTATTACAACCGCAGTTTTAACACGTTGTTCCTGGTAAAGCAGGCACAGCTAGTGAGTTTCTCTATTCACACATGCTGCTCCATCCAGGTACATTTACCTATTGCGTCTGTTCATACATGCCGTGGTAATACAGGCAGTTACAATAGCCCTGGAGAGCAACAATATATGGATGCTGCTAAGCTACACATTCACAGTACACCTGTATCAAAACATTACATTTATAGAAAATTATTTTCTCTCCCACCAACCAACAGTTAAGCTACACCTTCTCAAATTCTCCATTGCAGAAGCACAAATCCTAACAAACAAGTAAATAACTACAACTCCTTTAATCTGCCGCTACGAGTCTAAAATTGTGTTATTTCGATTACAAATAGCAAGTTCCCCGCTCCTCAATTCTGCACGTCAGATCGATTGAATGCGCTGGGGCTGCGGGGATTCAAACTAAGCAAAATGTTTTATTAGTAAGCTTATGCTATATGATAGCATGAATGGGGACATTTGCCAAGCTAGAGACAAAATCCATTTTTTGTATTGGGCTGTAAACATGTAGCCTAGACATTGCTCTCATTTTATTTCGCTGAAATTATAGCCTGGAAACATTTTTGCATTAACGTTTTCAAAGCCACCCTGTTGGCGGTACAATCAGGGTGGGTTTGTGAGATGAGGTCAAACCTGTTCAGAAATGGTGGTAAAATAGATTACGCAAACAAAACATCTGATTAGTTAAATGGTTAAATGCTGTCCAATAGTTTAAAAACAATTATCAATGAGAAGTATATGCCCAGTAGGAGGAAACAACCCTTAACAGTAACACTTCCCAGTGGTTGCCAGACTTAATTCACGGAGTGAATTTTAGGTCTGGTTACACCAGGCTAGTAAACAAAACAAGTTACTTTCTGTTGTAAAGCTTGATATTTTAACATGCTGGAGTGGGTTGTATGCTATGGGATTGGTTCGCTTTTGCCGCCAGCCTCAAATCAGCCTGGCTCCGACCGATTGATATCATGTTAACTTTTTTCCACAGATTATGGTCGTTACATCGGGGCCAGGTTAGCCTCAAATAGCTATTCGATTAACTGCAGATTTCGCCACTACCGTACCGCGTTGGATACATCCCCAGCACCTGAAGTGGTTTCCTTATTATATGTAAATAAACATGGATGGAGATGATAAATGGCCTCATACCTTTCAGCTGAGAAACGACGTTAGTTAGGTAATTCTTTAACTTGTCGTCAGTGGTTAGCTGGAGGCTCATATCGTACTGGGTGACCCTGGTAAACGTCTCTGGAGGATAAATGCCTCGCTGGTACAGAATGCTGTTGATGCCGAAAGCTGAAACATAAAAAAGGTCATAATATCAGATTAAGCGCTTGCAACTAAGAAAAATAGTACGTGACAATTTAGCTCCATCTGTAGCTTGTTAGCTTCACCATCCACGTCTCGCATTCACAAACGGCACCACGGTACAGTAATCGATCAAAACAGTTAATAAAAACATTAAACATGACCGAAATACGTACAGAAAAACTCGGCTACAAGTTCCGCACTCCCTTTAAGGGTTATGCCCTTCAACGTGCTGGTCATTTTAAGCTTTTTCGGTTATTATTTCTATATTTGATAGTATATGTAGTCCCTTCAATATTCTGCCTACCCGCCTCTCAGTTTGAATTTGTCAGTGTAGAAAAATAGTCACGCATGCGTCGAAAGTTTTCGCGCGTGATGATGACGTATTTGAATGTGTTTTTAGTAGTTGGACGTTAGAGAGTGCTAAAGAGGTAGAAATGTGGGACATTTTGTAGAAGCTGCATATTATGTTTATATTATGCAGTAGACAAGAATAAACATACAAATATGGAGACACCCAATGTTAACTGTGTGTGGTTGAAATGCATATGTTTGTTTTATTTGCACACCTGCATATTTGTCTCTCCATAATTTCTCCAATCCCCATAATTTATTAATAGATATACCTGAAAAAAGTGTTTCCACCTTAAACTCCACTGCTGTTGTCCATGGAAACCCAACCTCTTCTCAATCTGTCGATGTCCACGGGGTCACCTTCTGTAGCATATTTTGCACATATACCTCTCTGACAGGTAGTTTTCCTACCAGGCATGTGTCCCCATTTGTCATAGGGCTATCCAACTGTTATTAAATATGTTATTCAGTATGAGGGAGATGGTCATAAAACTAAAAGCTTTCCAGATGATGCAGGGGGATTGGGTGGGGTTCCAACCACAGCCTTGAATTTTACCATCAAAATCATAAGGCTTGAAGGAATAAATTGGCCATACCTGTAAAATTTGATTAATCACCTCATGTGACATTTGATTTGTGGAATGTTTGAGGCTGAGTTTAAAATTATTTCACAGTTGTACAAGTATTACTGTAATTTGTTACCTTTTTTCAAGTATACCTGTGTTTAGTAGAGTATTATCCACAGAGTTTATCACTCTTGTGGTTCACTCGTTCTTTTGTGGTTTCCCCTGTTGGTTTGTTGTGGTCCTATTTTCACAACTTTGTTCTCATTCTGCAAGGTAGATTGTAAAAACTACCTTCAGGTACAGTACCTACATTACATCTAATTACAGATAGGGGTTGAATTTGGCAGTTAAAGCATGTCTTTTTTTAATGTATTCTACTCACCTGGAGAATACCTTTAAAAACTTTTTTTTTTTTTCTTACAAATTATTTTGAATGATCAAAGATTAAGTTAAACTATGACAGAGTACTATACTAAATATAAAGATAACCTGCACTTTACACAACTAGCTGTCCCTTTACCTTAACTCCTGTACATTTTAAAGTGATAAAACTCAAAAATGTTCTCACTTAAAGTTTCTGCAGTGACAGAAATTGGGACATTATTATGATATACTGCACAATGGCTATTGGTACACAGTTAAGGGTTACGCTATACTGTATACATGCCTACACTGATAACCATATGACTGAGTAACTCGAATTATTGAAAAAGCAATGTTGTTCTTTATGATAACATTTTTCTAGTGTATTTCAAAATTATGTTCATGTCATGTCAGCAACCTTGCCCTGACTGTACATGTTATTGACAATGTAAGGGTATCTGAAATGAATTGTGTTCCCTTGCTTGTTGTTGTGATTTGTTTATCTTAAATATAGATGGAACTGTCCTACACTAGCATACATGATTCATAAATTCATTTTTTTTTCAAACATGGCTAGTTGTCGACTTCACCAATACAGTAACTATCATACAAAGAGCAAAATTGATTATTATAAAGAAGTAAATCCACAACTCAATATGCTCTGCTTTCTTGTGTTTTGAGAGAATAGACACACATCAATATCACTTTCCTCAACTAAAATACCTTTGTAAACGTATCCTCAAAAAAGTATTTGATTCAATAACAAACATTATACATTTTTACACTTTAAATGGTAGAGTATTGGATTACAATACAATTCCACACATCATTATTCTCCCTAAACCCGCCCGTGAGTCTTCATGTGCAGAAATGCTATCATACTTCCAGTGTGAAACATGGCTATGTTTAATCTGAGTCAAATTATCAGCTATTTCATAACAATTCATAAGAGAGATGTACATGCTGACATAAAGCCCTTAAAAAGTACATGCTCTTTTTGTATAGTTTTTTATCCTGATAAATTATCTGATGCATAAAATAATTCAGTAGGATATTCATGTGTGCCCCTATTCATTAAAGCCTTTCCATTCACAGTTCTGATAGTATTCTGGTGTCTAGAGGTGACATTCCCAGAAAGCAATCCCAGAAATCAGTTTCAAATAACTTTGGCATGGTGGCAATTAACATACTGCACACGCGTCTTCATTGGCTTTAGCTTAGCGCAGCTGCGGTGGGTGCAGCTTGTAACCAAGAAAGTATTATTTATTCTAATTATAAACAAATCAATGTTCCCCCTATACAGTATATGGCAGGGTAATGTAGCGCTGTAGCACATTCACGGTGTTGTAGAGATGATACTTGGATGTGACTGGCTTTATTGAGGATTGTAGCTGTTCTCATTCTCTATAAGCAACAGCTAGAGATCAGCAAATACACTTTGTCTCACTCACGCACTGTACACACACACACACACACACACACAATCATGCATCGTAATGACGTGATGATTGTGTTTGTCTCGTAAACACACACACGTAGTCTAAAGTCTGTCTATTTAAAGACTATATCTAAACAACAGAAAACCATTGTGATGCCATATCTAATAGGTGTAATAAATGCTAATACAATAATATGCTGGTTTAAATTCGACTACCTTCTGCTCTGCAGATTTGCAGATGTCTCTGAGGACATTCTGCACTGTCCAATATAACATACTGCCATGCACGCACACAGAGATGCACATTGTTCGCGCGCACACACACACAAACAAACACACACAAGCATGCGCGCGCGTGCACACACACACACACACATACACACACCTGGAATGCGATCTCTTGGCTGTCTGCTATAGGGCCTTGTGTCTCGACCATACCTATCCAGGCTTTCAGTGCAGATGGTTAGGATTCAGACACCAGCTGTGTTTCATTCATTCTACTGTATATTATTGTGTGTGTGTGTGTGTGTGTGTGTGTGCGCGTGTGTGTATCCCTTTACATTTGTGTCTAATTGGAATCCATGAGTAGAGGCTTTGGGTGCCAGGCAAGGGCATAGGAGTGACTTAAATATTGGGGGGGGACACATTATAATGCGGGGGGTCTGGGGTCCCACAGGAAAATGTTAGGGTTAAACACTTAATTTCCTGCATTCTGGTGTAATTGTATTCACCCATTTGTGCCTGTGTGTGTGTTTGTGTGTGTGTGAGTGGAATGCATACGACTGGAGATGCCATTAATATAGCATAGGCCCAGTCCAGGGGTCAGCAACCTTTTTGATATGAAGCGCCCTTTTCAAAATGTCTTGTTAATCAGTGTGCCATATAATATAATGCCTAAGTTTAATTATGACATCACATCAAAATCTAATAAGGAATCTGTCATTTTATTCCAGCTTTCATAAAAAAATTAATGTTTTCTCCCATACTCAGGATATTATAATTATACAACAATGCCATCCATGAAAAACATCCGCATCTGAATAGAAATCAAATATACCAAAATTACACCAATTTGGGTTACAGTATATCTAGTTATAAATTTAGATAACA
>JAODUH010004216.1:0-10847 GCA_027564835.1 Typhlichthys subterraneus | reverse complement strand
TATATGCTGTATATATGCTGTATATACGGTGTGCACCACTTATTGCATATTTCTTCACTTGAGGGTTCCAGGCACCTGGTGCTGGAGGAGCATGAGTGGAGCTTCCCTCATCAATACTGGATGAGTTGTGCATCTCTGCTCACTGGGAGAGCTGTCAGTCTAAGCCTGGGCACCGCTCACTCATTCAGTGTCGTATACCTCATCCGCCCTGGGACAGACTAGAGGATTTACCGCATCAGCCATCGCCTACTGTACGCCAGTTAACCCAACATACCTGAGGCAAATTAAAATGGGAGGCAATGCAGTGGTCCTAAAGTGAAGTGGTCCAACAGGCTCGGAGGATATCAGTATTCTGCCTTTGTTCAATTATAGACCGCCAGATACTGATGTCTGTGCTCCACACCTCACTGGCTAAAAAAAAAAAAAAAAATCACACTTGTTATAATTTTCCATATAGTTTTGTGTGGCCTTGGCTTGCATTCCTATCACTCACTTACATGAAAAGAGTAACCCCGATAAGTTAATAAGTAACCCCGATCAATCAATAGCAGGTGAAAAATCCCAGCATGCACTGCCCTGAGATGAACAAGGTTTCTGGTTGGCTAAGATGTCATTCACCAGGTCCAATGTCCTGTAGGCCTATGTCAATACCGTCTTCTCCTTTCTATGGATACACAAACGATTTGAGTGATGTGTGTTGGTATGTGAGCACACGTCTCATCCTCTGGAGCTCAGAAACTCTGTGTTTTGCAGGACACCTACTGAGGAACCGGACTTTCTCAGCTCATTTGCAGTGCTGCTCTCTGATGTTCAACCCTCCATTAGCCCTGTAAGACCCATTTTAGTTTAAAGAAAACATCACTTAGCGCTCCAAAAAACACATTAGCAAATTTTTATTTTTATTTTTAAGACTACATTTACATAGCCAATAGGTTATATTGTCTTGCCATTGATAGTAAATGTGTGTTTTTTTTAAAGAAACATTTGTATATGTGTATATTGGAGAGCTAAGTGATGTTGTAATTTTACAACAAGGGGTCTTACAGGGTTAGACACAGACACAGACAGGACTATGTCTGCCACACTGATTCAGTTCAGTTTCACCATTACCAGCTTTAGCCACAGTTCAGAACTGGTAGGCCATCTCGTCAATAACGACCTACCACTTGGGAATTTGGTGGATTTTGGTGCGAGTCCTTTCATTGTGCTGGTGCCAAATTATTTTCTTATCTGCCATTGTAGCCTCAGACTACAGTAAGACACAACAAAGAAAAGTAAGAGTTATTGAGGGAATATTGTAGAGGAAAGCAGAGTAGAGGGGTTGCGGGGCAGGACTGGAGAGGCGAGAATCCCTTGTGTGGCCGCATGAAAACAATGGGCCAAGTTGACATTGTTTGAGTGAGTGCCCGCCAAAACCAACATGGCAACACGCAATTAAGGCCCTTAATAAATTGCGCCACGGTTACTGAAACAGCACACTCCGTTTCCGCGTGGAGGCCCTGGATAGGGGCCGAGAGCGACGTATCGGGGTTATCGCCGCTACGTCTCGGAGCCAGACTAATGGGAAGTGATTTGGGGTTCGCCCAAGATATAATTACCGTCCCCACCTCTCCTGTTCAATGAGGCCTAGGGGCCCTCAGGGGAGAGGCCTATTTCAGTCAGGTAATAGAGAGACCATGCCCAGAGGCGGGTGATCAAATTGTCTGCGGTAATGGTCGAGCTTTGTCGCTCTCCACTGATTGTCCCAAAAGACACGACGAGCTGACCCAAGGAATTTTTGTTCTCTCCTTTCTCTTGCTTTCATTTGTGTTGCCCCGTAAGGTGGATTTACAAGCAAATCTCTCCCATGTGGCGCCAGCATAGGTGCGCTGGTGTGAGTTGGTGGCTAGAGTCGACTCGGCTGTGATTTATGTGTTGTTGCTGTAACTGAATGGTAATGAAGTTGTTCATGGGAACCCGTGTTGGCTGACATGAAGGCTCATAGGGGCCAACTGTACCGGTGGGACTGTGCAGAAAGGCATATATAACCATGATGTCATCGGACTTGAAAAGAGGGCTAATCAGAGAGATAAAAAAGGAATAGTATCATTGATCGAATGCAATTAAAGCATGACTACATGATCTCATTGTCGGCTTGTATTTAACTGTACCAGGTAAAGCAATATGATTTGCACCACTATAATGTGTTTATTCTTTGGTGAAACTTTTAAAAATATATGTATGAACTGCTCAGCTAAAGCTTAGGGAATATAGTAATTGGTCTTTTGTCTTAGCAACATTGTTGGTATGTCATATTCTAGCAGAATAGCTAATACATCGATCTGAACAATGAATTGAAAAGTTGATCTGGGACTATATATAGCTGTACAAACAGGTGTAAGCACAGCCAAACAATATTTTGAGAAACACGTTGCCCCAAATCACTTTGGGAATAGGCCTGGGCCGCAATGTATTCACATTGTTATGGTAATGCAAACAGATTTTTAGTCGTATTCTGGGAAGCATTCATCATCATTGTACTGTATGTGGATCAGTCAAAAGCTCCATTTAAACACTTTTAGCACTATAAAGTAGCAGCAACCAAAGAACAACTGAGAATATGCATGTACTGTATATGGAGAAATACAGTAACATCTACTGCAGTATAATGGCTGCCAGTGTTCCCCAGAAAAAACATTATATACTTGCTCTGCAGGAAAGCTGGCATGTTAAATGCCAGGCGCAGAAACAATCTGTCTCGATGTTATCTAGACATGATCTGGATACACAATGCTCGGTCTGAACTATCGCATGGACGGATGTAATTAAACTGTGGAGTCCCTGCTGTTGTAGTAAGAGATATCACTCAACAATAACAACAAAAAGAAAACGTGTCACAGGTTTGGTAATTTGCATCGTCAGTGACGGTTTATCAATACTCTGGATCTTAATCTTGTTTTTCATTCGCACTCTGGATCCCTGGGCTATTCTGCATCGACCTTTACCAACTGCCATCGCATGAGCGAATAGCTTCTGCTGCTCTTAGATTGTCTTCCCCTCCCTGTGGAAATTAACTTTAACACAAATATTTTTGCCTGCTGTGAATGATTTGATGGCACTTAAATTAAGCCGTTAAAGGGACTTTAAAATCTAGTAATTTTCCGTGAATTTGCATGCATGGTGTTATGCTGAAAATAGAGTACACTGGTCTATCAAACAAACAAGGTCAACATTGAATCAAGATCATGGATTTTTTTTGTCTTGTTATGACTCAAAAATGTATTTGAACAATTGACGATTACTCACTTTTTCCCTCTCAGAGGACACCATATAAATATAGAAATAAAATGCCAAATCAAGAGATTTTTACCTGGAAAAAAAAATGAAGTATGGCAGCTATGTTGGAAATCATGGTTATTTGCAGGTATTCCATCAAAATCATAAAGTATTTCCTTAGAGGTGTTCCCTCTGCTCTATCCTTCATGAGGCCTTGACACCAAAGGTCATGGAAAGGTGAGTGCATCTCTATCTGTGGATTCCAACATTTCTCTGCAGATGACTGTTGGGTGCAGGAATCCATGTATTACTCCCTGTCCACTGCTCGCCCCCCATTCATCATAGCCACTGTAATGTCTGGAAGAAATAATACCTTTGCACGCTTCGCATTTCATTGGCACCATGGGTTGGGTTCCCCATTTGTTTTGCAGCTGTAATGTTCCACTAATTATTTTAGAAAGCCTCTGTCGACCTATGGGGACTGGCATTTATATGCATTGACAATAGAGAAGTGCTGTCTGGTGGTATATGCAATTGTGGGGGGGTGGGGGGGTGGAATGTCAAGAAGATTGTGAAGGTTATGCGGGGATAAGATATCATTATTGCCATTAGTGTAACTGCACCCCAGCGCTGAGCCTGACTCCACCCAGTACAACATTGAAAAATGCATCAATGAGCTGAGTGAGGGGAGGGGAGGGGCTGAGAGGGGAACCTCCATTAACATTAACGTTAACATTTGACGTATGACCGTTCCAAGTGTATCGTTGAAAGCCAGCCAGGTCCTGGGGTGATTTTTTAACATACGGTATGACATGTAGTTTTGTTTTTAGCCCAGAAAATGCAGATTTTTATAAAAACGTGACTTTTGACTGTTAAAGGCAAAATATGATGTTAATTATTATTGACATTTTGGAGACGGATTATACATTTGTGGCTGAAATCAATTTCCTGTATATTTTAAATTGATAGATGAAGAAAAATCTCAAAGCAAAGCAACAGCAACACAATATCAAAAAGTTTTATTTTTAAACACTAAAATAGCAGCAGATTATTATTTTCTACTGTATGTAAATATACAGTATACATTTTGACATCATACTCACAATCAGTGTTGGGCAGTATATTATAAATGTATTACTTTTTTCAATAACTGTAATGACACCAATTACTATTTCCAAAACAGTAATAATTTTACAATTACTAATCCAAGTAACTAATAGTTATACTTAGAGGAGGCTAATTTAACTGACCTGTCAAATCATCTGGTTTGAGAGGCTGCACATTTTTTCACTTTGGCTGATTGTTGCCTCCTAAGGTTCATTATTGTTCCATAAAGAGGATTCAATTCTACAATTTTGAAATTAAATAGCTTCAATAATGACATTTTATTCTGTTATTACTTATTTTATTATTACTATTACTGTACTACAGTAATACTATACTGTAAGTATTATTAGTGTGTCAAGTTACTTTTAAGCCTAGTGTCTTTAATGGTTCACTCTGTTTAGAGGAGAGAGGAGAAACCCCACACAGAGCCTCAGTGGCTCTCGCTCAGCCCCAAGCCAGATGTTGATGGGTTTAACTCCACATGTGCACATCCATATTATATCCAGTCCTGGCTTGAACTCATGACCTACTGTACCATCTGGGAGTTGAACAGACTATACATACTGACATGGTTAAATTTTATCTAAACTAAATCATAATAGTTCATTTGTTTTATTCCTCCCAATCTCCACAATCTCTTTCCTTTGTTTTTTCTTGTGTATTGGTTTAGTTAATTTGTATATATCCCTCGCAGAGCTTTTTGATAAATGTTCTGACTGCCAGTTTCTGTATAAATGTACAGTTGCTCTGGGTAGCATGTTAACAGCAAATACAGTTTGCAGGAGCAAAACTGTTTACATTTAGTCTTACAATGTAACCCAGATTTCATGTTATGGTAATAATCAATCTCCTCATGGAAAGATAAGATCTGGGACTTCATAGACAATCTGGGGAATACTGAAAAATCGCAATGGGATTGAAAATATTCTATTTTGGTGTGGACTCGTAGTACACTCATACCCTTCACATATAGAGCCATAGTTGAAACCCTAATCTTTCATTCTAACAACATACATAATCTAATATATTACCTATAATTATAATATTTTGTTAATATCAGCATTAATTCAGTTTAGAGCACATTTGGGACAGACAAAATATAAAGAAAACAGAAAAGAAATGGAAAGAAAATGTTTACGTGGAGGTAATGTCTTGACCTTACGCATAATAATTGTTGCCAAGTACAGAAACACTTCTAAACTATTTACATGGGAAATAATACAATGTTAAGGAAGAGGGAATTCTAATGGTGGCATAAGCTCCACAATTTACAGTAATGCAATTTAATAATGACCTCAACAAAATACAATTCTGCTAAAGTAATATGGACATGCTAGTGTTTTATACAGAAATAATCTAGTAGTAAGAAGTATATTTTAAATATCTTTTTTGGTTTGTCTTGTTGTGTCTTTGAATACAGTAGCCTTGCCATTCTTGACTGATGAATCGGCTTATTTTATTGAATATAGCCTTAGGGTAGTTGATACATTGTGTTTTGTAAACACAGGTCTATGTTATCTGATTTGTTTGCTAGAGCAGATCTGCAAGCTAGTGGTTCAATTTTCATATTGATGTTCTTTGGTCTCCAATGATACATGTATTTTCTACAGTAGGATGCAGTTAATGATGTTTGCACAGTACCTGTACCTGCATTGAATGCAGTAGCCTACACCTTCAGGTTTTCACTATTGTAATTTGTGTAGGCTACACTTATTCTGTGTGTGTGTGTGTGTGAGAGAGAGAGAGAGAGAGAGAGAGAGAGAGAGAGAGAGAGAGAGAGGGGACATATATATATATATATAATCTTATACGGCTGACAACCATTTCCTTGCTCTTCGAAACATGGCGCGAAGCCATAATGGTTAGTTTCCACCGCACAACATCTTCTGTGATGGTGCGATGAAAGGTTCTCTTAAATAACTTTCATTGAGGTGTATGCAAGCCTTTGACATAAGGCAATGAGAACAATGGCATGTCACAGTGTCCATTGGTTAGGTAAGTTGCCTATTCTAATGTGTTTAGGTCATGATGTTAACACAGTTATTAAAACAATTCCATTTACTTTGGTTAATATAGCCACTATTGTCATCAGGGCTATAGTTATCACTACAATAACTGTGATAAAAAATTGTAATTATTGTCAAAACAATACAAACATCTACCCATAATGCACCAGGTCACACAGGCTAATGCTGGTCACTTCAATATAGGTCAGTGGTGCCTCAAGACAGCCCCAAATAGGTGGTTCCTGTTCAATCTGTGAACAGTATGTGAAGGTGTTGATTTTTAAACGAGCAGCATGTCGATAAGCTTATGAAAACATTGATGCCTGAGCAGAATATGATACATCCTACTGTCCATGCATTATGATGTTTCACCACTGAGAACAGATACATGATTTTCAAAATATGTTTTAACCCATAATGTGGACTATGTAGAATCACTACACTGGAAACATTTGAAAATATATAAATACATGTAATGCATGTCCTGTACCAGTAGGGGAAAATACTGTGAACACAATTATACTCCCTTGATGTGAATTGTTTATCTCAGCAGGCAATCCATCTGAAGCGTAAACTTATAAGTCTCGACACACAAACAAATGTACGTCGTAACACTCGTTCTTATTATTTCAAATGCATTTTCTATAAAGGCCCCATATTGTTTTAATTTCCAGCTATCATGTAGACTTGTTGTCGCCTCCAGCTAAACACTCTGTTTCAGTTTGAGTTCATGCCTGACTGGGAGTGTGAGAATAGGTCAAGAACAATGAGTAGAAATACAAGAATGATGTCACATCTGGGGATACAGCTGACTGACATATTTTACACTGGCTTGTTTTGTTTTTTTGTGAGGAAATTTCAGGGAATGCAGCTATTTCAAATATCCCTACATATACAAATTTTCTAACAGTGATTACTACTAGGGTATGCAGTGGTTCCATACTGTACTTAAATTAGGGAATGTACCTTTAAAAGCAGAGACACTTTCTTTCTCACTAAAATGTTTCTGACATTCTGAGTGGAAACAACTGCTTCCATTTCCTGTGCAACAGAAAGCCTGCCATGCACTAATGTCTAATTGACAATTCAGATCTTTCTTGGAAAATGACATACTGTAGCGATTCCATCAAGCAAAACATAGTTTAGTAGCTTGTCTAACTATCTTTGCAGTCGAGTCGATAAATCTCAAATGCTCTTTAGCATGTGCTATAGCTAAAGGTGTTATCAGTTTATTAGCCCATCACTTTTTTATCCAATCACGTGCATTGGGTGAGTGCATTTAGACAGAATGCCAGTAATGGCCAAACTATTAAAATGGCCAGGGGTAAATGCTTTTCTGTCAGTCAAACTAAGAATTAATCTAGTCATTTTACTGCTATAGAGAGATTGTTTTTTACACAAATCAGATATTGACAAAACATGAAATGCTGCATTTGCACTGTTGGCACTTTGAACTACATTAATTTAGTTTTGTGTCACAGAACTTCAAATTCCAATACTGCAAATCCAGAGAAAACATTTTAACAAATTAGCAAACTCTGCAATAAAATAAGAATCCTCTCCACAATTGACATGGCAATGATGATAGGACACAACACAGCTTCAAATCCCTAATGTTACAATACCTGAGGAAAGAATTTTTAAACAGAGACTTTTTTTTCTGGAGAAATTACAATGGACTAATGCTCCCTGTAGCTTGCTATGAGCTTCTGGCTTTGTGATGCTTCAGAACCCCCAGACAATTATCTTCTCCCCCACTGAGCATTGATGAAGCCGGCACATTGATGTTTTCTTTGTAGGTCCCCTCCCTATTCTTCAGTCATATTTTCCCATTCCTCTTCCCTGGTATGCTGTAAATTACTGACCTGTGAAGGGACATAAGCACTGCAAACTAACTCTCGCTTACACAAGCGCGCACACACATTCACACTGCTTCTGCTTGACCTTTATACTTTCCACAATGGCCATGTAATTATGCAGATGTGACCCGCTCTCCCAGAACAATGTCATTTTCTAGACCCAGTGAAAAATGTGAATAGCTGTAGACCAGTTGAATTAATTTGTGGCAGCGTTAACAAAACTTAACACAGGCTAAAACCTGTACTCTGGTATTATTAGGATGAAAAAGCTTTTTTGGAAAGGTTCAATTCAATTTTCAAATGGTTGTACTGTCTTAACTTCACTTGTCTGTTTTGCATGCGGAAATTCATTCAGGTAAGTTCTCAATTTCCTTGAAGAGCATGACCCTAATGAAGGCTGACAATTAATCCACCTGGGGCAAACATGAATTACTTTTCTCCAATTTAGCTGTGTTCCAATTTTTATTTTCATTACAAGATACACAACAACACAGCAATTGAGCACAGACATCTTATCAGAGTTTTCATTTTCTTGTCATTTATAATTCCCTGCCGGCAGCTCCAATTAATTTGTCTTTGGACATTTAGGCCAACCCTTTATGTTTTAAGGGGCCGACGAATGTGTCTCTTCATGCAGTTGTTGTTGAGAGGGTGCATGTTTTCTTTTGTGGCCAGAATTCCCCTTTGTGGTTAAAACTAATGTTAACAAACAGAATGCAGAAAATGTTCCAGCCATAAGGTCGTGTTTGATTTGTGTTGACCTATTTGCGAGCATCCTTGAGCAAAATGAGCTGCATAACCTACACCTTACTAACGCTTTCGTGATTGCACTACATTAATCACTTTTGATAAAAGTGTCTCTTGAATTACCTAATTGTAAAAATGTTGTGTTTGAAGAGCCTATACCCGCCTTCAACTTCTAAATTATGGTGGTTGTGACTAATTAATATGACTGGGAATATGAGGTTGACACTTTTCAACTTAAAGGTATAGTGGGTTATTCTGGAGAAGTGAGAAGTGAGTTATTCTGATCAAAGTAAAAACACATCTCCCTTCAATGCCATATGATTACTCTTCCTTTAACAGTATTTATGAACTGCCTTTAAATAGTAGGCTACTCTACTGTGTAAGATCTGGCCAAAACCTCCCATTTTGGGCATGGTACTGTATTTCTATACAGTATTGTAAGCGAGCAAAATATCTAAGATGATGTTGAGAATGTACAGCATTGTTTCTCAATTACTGTCTTTGTCTAATTGGACACACTTGAAGAAAGTGCACATGCAACAGCACCTAGATATTCTTCCATGCATATTTTTTTTAACTTTATGCTATATCCTATTTCTTCTGTTAAAGACATAACACATCTGCAAATAAAATGCAATGGTACTATCAACAGTACTGCTGCCCCAGTTGGGTAAAACAGATCCATTACTGTAAGTAAGTCATAAATAATAGAGGCAATCTTGGAGTTTCATATAGATTGTGTGTATATAATTCATCAGGGTGAATGAAAATGTACTAACACACAAACAGTCCCCAGAATGCTGGGGCATGTTTCCAAGCAGTGTGTAGTATAGGCTACAATAATTAGCTCCTGAAGGACCAATTCTGGGAACCTGCTACAGTACTGTACATACTTTCTGAGTATGGTAAATCATAGTGAAAACGGTAAAAACCTCTCTCTGCTTTTTTATAAGGTGTTAAATATTTAAAGTATTTATTAAACTATAATATGTTTTTGTTTCAAGACATTGACACACGTTGGAAAATCTTAATCTTTGTAACTGACCCATTACTGTACCAAGTACGAAAGACCAGTGCCAATTTACACTAGTACTGTAAACAGTATGCTTGTCTGGTTTTGTAAGTAGCCAGTAAAAATATGCCAGGTAAAAATGTTTTGCCAACTAAGGGAAATAACTAGAGTTTATACTACGGTTGTACTAAACGCAAACGAAAAAGAGAAAAAGAGGAGAAGGACGCGTCTTTATTAAGACATGTTCCATCTATTAAAACATTCTTCAAAAGCACCCAGGCCCAGGAGGAGAATCAGCGTGAAGAATGTGTGGTAGTAGATCATGACCATGACCTGAGGAGGCTAGCGTTAGCAGCGCAGCACAACCTGCTAGCTGTAGCGGTAGCAGCAGCGAGCAGTGGTTTTATCAGGTGTCTGACCCGGCGTTGCGGGGGGCAATCGACGAAGATGCTCCTGCTGTTCGTATCGATCGTGGACCTGCTGCCTTTCATAATAGAAAGAGCAAATATCTAGCCTCAACCCGTGATGGGGGTTTTGGTGGTAACGGTGCGCTCCCTTACTAATGATCTACTGTGCTCTCAACTGCCAAATAAGGAAAAAGTTTCCAGAGACTGGATCACCTATTCACCATCTACCGATAATATTTTTTGCTTTGCCTGTGTGCTTTTTTCTACAAAGAAAAATCAATTTGTTAGTGGTTTTTCGGACTGGAAACACCCCGACCGTGTGCGTGAGCATGAGAAAAGCACAGAGCATTGTAATTGCATGTTAGCATTGCTTCGGTGCTCATCTGTCACTGGGAGCGGGACTGTGAACGCTAAACTAGTGCAGCAGCTAGATGGAGAGAAGCGGTATTGGCGG
>JAODUH010004215.1:0-10848 GCA_027564835.1 Typhlichthys subterraneus | reverse complement strand
TGATAGCGTTTGAACTGGTATTTAGTATTTGTTGGCTATACTACAAATATTATAGTAAGATAACAAAGAATAACTATCTTAATTATAATTCATTTATAATGTTAACACGATTTACTTAATTATAAAGACGTAAAATATTAATGCACACATCATTACTGAAATCACAATTTTTACTATCTTTATATTATGTTGTTGATGTTATTGGGAACTGGTCAAATTCAAAAGATGGTAATGTAAGGTCATGCCTTTGTCATTACTCATGCATGCTTCTCACTACAAGTTTGTGTTTGCCAGGCCACCTCATTAGTCACAATTAAGCACTGATTTGAGAGCGATTACTTTTCATTTTGTCACGTCTGAGGCACATATCATTTGACAATGCACACGCAGGCAAACATCCTAGTGTATGTGTGTGCAGACTTTTTTTCTCTTTTTTCCAATCTATACAGTTATGTGGTCTGGCGTTGATTGTCGTGGGAATACTGGTTCAGGTGAGCCTTCACAACAACTTAGCAATTAAGAATGCAACTGCCTCTGGAGTCCCCCTTGTTCTTATCATTGTGGGCGTGGTGACTTTCTTCGTTGCGTTCTTCGGCTGCTGTGGTGCATGGAAGGAGAATTACTGCATGGTCACCACGGTAATTCATACAATTGACTATTTTGTCCTTAATTAAGCACTTTTATTCTAAATTACTGAGTGAGTACAGTAGCAAGTGTAAATTAGGAGACAGGGGTTATGCAGGGATTAGGATACTCAGAGGTGGGCTAACCATGTAGGGGGTTGACACCCCCTCAGCATAATAGCACAGTACTGTAGCATCTAAATATGTGACATTTCACTTTTTCTTCCAGTTTTCTATTCTCCTCTCCTTGATCATTTTAGTTGAGATTGGAGCAGCCATTGCTGGATACATATTCAGGGACAAAGTGAGTGAGAAATTCCTGCTCTTTTTTTTGCATGCTTATACAAAGCAATACAGAAACGGTAATAATTAATTTATTCTAATATTTTGTTCTCCGTCTAGCTCAATGACATCGTCCATGATAGTCTCACTGGAATGATTAACAAGTACAACAGCACAGCTGAATTCAAGAAGTCCTTGGATGATCTGCAGACGGACGTAAATAAAGTGTTAACTTGTGTTTGCTTAGTTTGGCAACACCTTCACATAACATCTCTACATCCTGTTTGTTTCCATACTATGAATTTTCTTTTTTTTGCACCACATGTTGTTTAAAGCCATGCATTTAACTAGTTATACATAATTCAGTAGCTGCTGCTTTTACATTTACTGCAATAATGTTTGAACTCATTTGTTGTTGTATTCTGCTTGTGTATTTCCAGTTGAAATGTTGTGGTGCGAACAACTCTTCTGACTGGAAAAACTACAATGTAGATGGGAAGTCTGTGCCGGACTCATGCTGTAAAAATGTCACAAAAAATTGTGGTATCGGGGAAATGACAACAGCTAGCAAAGTCTACCAGAATGTAAATGGTTTATTGTTTTATTTATTTTCTTTATTTTTGCTTTTATTTATTTATATATATATATATATATAAATAAATAATAAACAAACAGAGCATACAATATATGCAGGATAAATACAATAATATGCATTATTGTTCATGACATTCATGATTTTTCAAACAACTCTGTCCCTGACCAGTTTCATAGCCATTGTATAAAGAAGAAAGATAGGCCTTTGAGTCTAAACTGTTTTTTTGTGATCTAGGGTTGCCAGTCTGCTGTGGAGGCCTTAATGAAGAAGAATATTCAGTGGATTATAATAGCAGCTCTTGTTATTGCGTTCCTTCAGGTATGTGAATTTTTCTTAAAAGCAAAAACACCTTTCTTCAAATTCAACCATGAAACCATAATATAAGAAATATTTTTATTTACTTGCAAAATATTAGGCTGTCCTGTCAGTCATTATAGGTCTGTTCATTTTAAGATTGTTTCCATTATTTGCATGACAGATATCCTGATGTAACCAGACCCAAAATTCACTTCATTAACAGTGTTTCGCAAGTTTCTCATGAATTGTAATAAGTTACTGGTTACTTATTACTCCTTCAAAAAGTAACAATATTACTTTACTTATTACCGAATATTAAAAGTAATTTGTTTCATTACTCATTACATTATTGTATTACTTTCACAATCACGACCCTGCCTCGCTCTTTCTGAAAAATGACGACCTGTGTAGTCAGCTCATTTTAGATTTTAATCCTCTTTATTGGAACAATAACTAACCTTAAGAGGCAACAATCAGCCAAAGTAAAAACATTGCAGCCTCTCAACCGAGATGATTAGACAGGTTGGTTCACTTAGCCTACCCTAAGTTTGCCAGGACCAGCTACATGATAAAAGCAGTGGCAAGGAGAATGGGAAAAATATATTTTACATTAAAATAAGCACAGTTTTCTCAGAAGATATTTATCTCCCATAACTGTTCTAAAAAGCCCCTGGCAGAATATCATACATAAGTTTACACAGTAGATGAACACTACATGCTGACAATATCACAACAACTGTGAAAATTATTAGATAAACTAAAAGCTAACATAAGTCAAGATAGAGAGTTACTGCAAGATCAGGTCACTACAGTAGTCCTACACATACACAAAACAATACCACCAGAGGCTTCATAGGCACAGCGAAATGGGACAATAGAGGTACGCTTCATACCTCAATCAATATAATAAAATAATCATAATAGAGCTGGCCTGATAAAGAAAGAGGATCGTTGGAGTTATGACTACAAGTGGGGCAACGTACGTTTCATGTAATTGACTGACAAGACGGAGAAGCAAACTTTAAATTACAATTAATTAGCTATGAAATAATACTAGCAGACGAACACCACACGCACTCCTCCACTATCCTGTTCTTGTGTAAGTCTCATCATTCACTTTGAAGCTTGATCTATCCCAAACTGTACCTGCCACACAATCGCGCATAGGTGTATCCATAGGTTACGGTGTAGCTTTGACGCATATTGGCCCACGACCCATGTCTTCATAAGATGGAGTCTAGGGTGGGAAATCTTGTTCTTTTAACGAAGTAATGCAGCATTACTTGGATTAGTAATTGTAATATTAACATTTTGGAAATAGTAATTTGTTACACTATACTAGTGACTGGAAAAAAAAATGATTACAGTATCTTGTAAACTACGTTTTACTTAAACATCATCACACAGCCACACTGATTAGTCCGCCAGCAGGATGGCTGTGAAAATGCTAATGCGAAGGTTTCCAGGCTACAATCTCAGCAAAACTAATTGAGCTGAGGGCAACAGTCGAACGGATGCATGATATGACAACCATTTAGAAAAACAGAAACATTTCATTACATCATGCTAAAAATGTTGTACGTTTTGTGTTTGTCTTCTTTTCTCCCAGATAATGGGCATTGTATTTGCCTGTATGCTGATGAGAGGCATCCGGAAAGGCTATGAGGTCATGTGATTGTATTGGCTCCTAAACAGGAGTCTCCACTTTCAGAACCTTTAATATTTGCATATTTTATTTCAGTATAATGCACAGAACAATATTTTACTTTGTATTAATTATATAAATGTCCAAATTCAGCATTGACAATTGCCATCTAAATATATTTGATAATAAAAATGCTGCAAAAAGTATAAAATATCTGTACCCAAACTTGCTCTGCTATATACCACAAATATTTTTCACTTTTTAGCTGGTTCTGTTATATTCTTAATAAACAATCTCTAAATGACAGGAATCAAGTGATGTACATTCTTTATTTGAGAACACTAGCCCTCACCCCACAAGGGTTTTAGGATGTTGTAGATGGAAAAACAATTAAATTAACCTTTTAATTAAAGTTATTATAAAAACCAAAAAAGAAAATGTGTCTGGTTGTGCGTAGGTGGTTTGTGAGCCACTGCATGTACATACTTTTAAAAACAATGTATTTTAGCATTGCACACTGTCATGTCATTAACACACTGTCACATCAACAAAGCATTCAGTACTAGAAAATAAAGTCAGTTAAAAAAAAAAAAAGCCTACAGAAAGCAGAACAATGTTAACATGACAATAAATAAGCAGAACTAACATTTTCAAAAGTTATCAGTGCTTGACAGAGGATGACACAGTTGCATCCTATTTCAACACTGTAGGTCTCAATACTAGGCACCCAATACTGCGTCCTCTTTGGGCTATGAGTAGATGGTGTGTGTGTATGTATATGTATGTATATATATATATATATATATGTATATATATATGTATGTATATATATGTATGTATATATATATGTATATATATATGTATATATGTATATATGTATATATATATATGTATATATATATATGTATATATGTATATGTATGTATGCATATGTATGCGTATGTATATATGTATATGTATATGTATATATATATATATATATATATATATATATATATATATAAATAACTGTCTGGAACTATTGTGCTGTGCTATCTCCGTAGACATCCTGCATACGGAGGAACGTTTTGATCTTGAAGTGAACACAGGAGAAAGCCCAATAACAACTGATTCTGTCTGAAAAACCTCACGGTACATTTAGAGAGGAGTCACATCACAAGCGCCATGTCCGTCCTCTCTCCCCCCCCATTCCTCCAGTCGTTGCCCTCTGCACTGACAAATAAATAGCTTCAAAAGGCTTTAGGCCCATCTGCAGTACACACTGGTGAATTGTGCACCCGGTAAATGGTGTTGTGCGCCAGCCACCAGCTTTCCCCATGAGTGAGAGCGCGTGCTGGAAACTCATTATAAACATCCCCATATTTATTCCCTCCGGCGGGTGAGGGGCCATTATCAAGCGTGTGGCATATTGCCGCCGTCCCCGTCCACGCCGGCCTTCCTGGCTTGTTTCTCTCGCCCTCCGCGGCCGCACCCTCGCGGCCGCAGCGCTGGGAGACGCCATGACAGCCCATCACTCTTTTAATCTGTCCCGAACCACAGAGCCAGACAGAAGTTTTGAAATGGGTGTCGCAGGAAGTAGTTTTATCAAGCGCGACACCCTCCGCAGCGACCTAATACGGCGCAGATGGCATGTCGGTAGATGTCCCCCTGTTTGTCAGGCATATGGAAGACTGACGGGGCCTCTGGATTGTAGCCTAGCGTGTGTCACCACCAAATGTACCAGTTCCAGCTCATGAAGGACACACTGGACAGTGCAACCATTTGACCAGAGGGGGCAGGATAGAGCTGAGTCAGGCCACCGCACAGGCCAACACACACACACACACACACACACACACACAGACACACACACAGACACACTGTGCATGCGTATGCAGGTTTGCCTTGCCTAATGGTGCGCGTCACATTATTAGCGTCCCAACAACATGGCTGACAAAATGACAATGGAATAGTTCCTCTGAAATTAGGTTTCCGATGGTGGGTGGAGGCAGAGGACCACCGCCGCTCATGTAACCTGCGTCAGCTCTGCGTAGTAATTGGATGGAATAATAGTGTTACTCGTTCCATCTTTGGTCTATGGCCATTTATTGTGGCTGTGGAAATAAGGCAAAGCACAAATTGTACTACAGCCTGTAGCATCCGCCCCTCCCTCCTCATCGCAGAGTATAAGGGCACAGCTATCATAGCAACATTGTCCAGTATATGAAAACAACTAAGTAAAAAACAACATAAACACCTGCAGAAATAATAAGGCAAAGCACACACACCGATGGTGATCGCTGCCATGCAGGGTGTGACCAACCACCGGCAGCAGTTAGGGGTTAGGCATCTTGCTCAAGGATGCTTACAGGTAGGTCAACATGGGGTTTGAACACACAACCTTCGGGCTGGGAGCCCAACGCCCAGTCCTCCAGTCCCCCCATTATAGCTTTTCACAGCCACTGCTATGCACAAAGCGGGAGGAAAGGTTTATTAACTCCCCAAACAGGACATCACAAAAACAAGGAGCAGCTACAGGGCACAAATACGGGCTATAAAATAATAAATAAACATAAAACAATTCAAGGAAATGCATACAAATGAGTATAATTCTACTACCATACAGTAGCAAATAATAGGGACATTTGTTAAAATACCATTAAGAGGCTTTTAAAAACTGTTTATGACAATATGAGAAGTAGTAGTGTTTATCAGCACTATATTATATTCTTATGAGAATAACGTAAGTGTGTTTTTGAGCATTACACAAGGGTTTATGACCATTACTGTACATACTGTAAGCATGATATGAGCATTACATAAGAGTGCAATAATGAATGAACAATGAGTAACTATGTGATTATTATACTATACTATATAATTAAATTACTCCATATCATTATTGGCACTTTGAATAAATACCACTTAGGTCAATTATGTGTAACG
Organism: Typhlichthys subterraneus; assembly: GCA_027564835.1. NCBI lineage: Eukaryota > Metazoa > Chordata > Actinopteri > Percopsiformes > Amblyopsidae > Typhlichthys > Typhlichthys subterraneus. The sequence continues at coordinate 4,481 of JAODUH010004215.1, read as the reverse complement.
TTTGTGTAAATACAGACTCAAATTTGTAGACTGAAATTTGCAGACTCAAAGTAGAGAATAAAATATAGCAATTATCTACTAATAATCGACACGGCCAGTTGTAAATATCAACAGTCGCATCTGAATCTCAACAGGAGGAGCACACATTTCTCTGGGTCCGTCTCGCTGCCGACTGGAGGCGTTGTGACGAGGGAGCGGGAAGATAAAGCTGGCATTGTTGTGTGCAGCAGCATCATCTCCTGCCTCAGGGACTGTAGCTCGCGCTACACAGTACAAACAAAGAAAACCAGTAAACGTGATAGCTCTTATTTTTGGAATATTATCCCACATATTCTTGTGATTTGTGTGAATTCTCCTCCTAAGACGCTCCCTTTATTTCACACATGAGAGAATCTAGGTTGTTACATGTGTTGATTTAAATCTCCACCAAGGGTACCTATAAATCTGGGTGTGGGGGGTGTGGGGGGTGTGGGGTGTGGAGAGGAGCAGGCACTGTGGTTGAGAAACTGGGGCATTGCCACTGAGAACACCTTGACTTGTCAGGGTATAAATTAGCTCTCACAAGAAACAATGAGACGTGCCATGTCCTAATCAGACTCCATAAAACGGCACGACGCCTCAAATGTCTCGGGTATATTTTGTTGGTCGCCAAACGCAGAAGACATCTTGGTTTCCTCTTTGGCTAAAGGGTTAAACGTCAATACAAAACCAAGCAGACCATTATCTGCATTGACGTCTCAGCTTAGTGGCGCATATGACTATTTCTAATGCCGGTCTCCTTTTGATCTAACTAATTCAGTGTTTTATTAATGCCCCGAACAAGTTATTTCACAGATTACTGAAGATAAAGGAGCACTGTTTTATTCCCTCATTAATCAAAAGGAGAAGTTGCCCGTTTGAGACTTTTGTTTCCTTTCATCTCGTTGGGGAGAGGGAAAAGTCTTTGCTGCTGTAATTGGCATAGCCCCGGTTTGTTTGGTTAAGGTGCACAAGCAACTTTCACACATTTCGAAAAGGCTACGCTGGCAGGGTCCAACCCGGTGGAAAAAAAGAAAAAAAAACTCCATTGTTTTCATTATTTTAATAAGCCCCTCTCAAGTGTGGACATTACTATTAATGAGCATAAATACCCAAAAGCATAGCTCCACGCTATCCTTGGGCTGTTGGAACTCTCAACCGCCTTAATTATGAACATATGTAGAATGAAGGGGTTCTGTGTTGCTGGGCTTCGAATCTCACCGGAGAGAAGTTGCTTCAACTTTGAGCTCTGCTCAGAGACCGTTTTCACATTACCTGGAAACATACCATCAGACCTCAGCATGACTGAAACAAAATAGAAACAATGCATACATTAAACATGGACGCCAATGGTTGCTGTAGGACAGTGGTTTTCAAACGTGTGCCCCAACTCGTACAATCCTGTCCAACCCTGTGCCATCTTCACTGACAGGTGGCGTAAGATGTGAAGGAACGGTTGGGTTTTCTCCCCCCAGGAGATTTGTGAGCCAGAAATTTCGAAGTGAGGTCAAGGTGTCAGCAGCAAATTAAACAGTGTGTCTCTTATGAAAGTCTTCTCTCTCCCACCGCTGCCATCGCTGTGGGCGACACTGCATTGAGAGCCAGTCACATTAGCATCTATTGTGTAGTACAAAAAAAAAGAAAAAAAACTCCAATCAACAATCAAAACCTGCTTCTGTGCACGCCGTCGCTCAAAATGTTTGTTTCTAAAGACATGACAAAAAACACAAACACACACACACACAAAACTGTCTTTGTTTCCAAGGGATAATTGCGTAGATCATGGAGAGACGTTGCGTTTGACCTCGCACATTACAGTAGCATCTCCTCATCCACCAACCGAGCTCAGCGAAGTCTCTACAGACTAAAGGAGCCGAAATGAGTCATTTCCATTTAAATGACACCATTCCGAGGAGTTTAGTTGAGCCTGTGTGCGGAGGAGGCTACGCCCGCCATCGCCCCAAGGTCACCTCAAAGAATGTTTCGCTCCGTGTGAAATTTAAGCGCAGTAATTGATTTCCCCCGGAGTGCGGCCCTTGCGCCTGATTTACTGCAGTGTGTTTGTGCGCGCCGACAACGGAGCCTCTCTTCATCGCCTGCCGTCCATGAAATGCAATTGCTTTCATCCACATGGGACGCTAACATGGCAGATGCTCGCATGCCATTCGGGGCTGGCATGCACAGACGCCGAATTAAGCGGCGGTCCTGACACGCTACCGCTCTCTCTCTCTCTCTGTGTCGGTCTCGCCCGCTCATAAACACATGCGCTCATAAGCTGCACGGGCACTCAAATTGAGCCCATTAGGATGTGCTGCAGACATGGGCCCTCTTGGGCGTGCTGGTTTATACATACAGTACAGTCCTAGAGGCTACTGGAGAGGCACCGCGGGGCTCTGGGCGTAACTGGCTTCATCTCTGCATTGTGTTTCGACGTAAAAATACTGTGTGACTACGAAGATCATTGGTCTTCAACCGTTTATTCAACCGGCTGCAGAAATGAAAAGAAAAGCATAAGTGCTGTGGTTATAGCCACAGCACTGGTTCCTATACAATCCTATACAAAGGTCTACAATTTGAGATGGAAATAAAATAATCATAATGACTTTGTAGTAAAATAATATGTGAAAAGTATAAAGTACAAGTGTTTGGCAATCTAATTAAACACAAAAGTGTGATTATTGACAGATGATAGATAAGCTGGAGACGTTACCAACCTCTCTCCACATCACAGAGCAGAAAGGGAGCGGTCAGGGCTGAAACAGCTTGATTAACACCCCATAACAAGGAGGAGCTCCAGGGCACTAATGGGATAAAGTTAGTGTATCCATACTGTTATTTATAAACATTGTCTTGATCATATATTTGATATTGGAATGTTTTCATCTTCAGAAAATACACATAGCATCTTTTTAAGGAATATAATTCACTATGGGGCTCGTCCCATAATAAACAGTCTTTAATGCATTTCTGCAACATTTGCGGATATTCTATTACGACTTGAGCTCAATGCTGTTCAATTCCCTTGCGCTGAAAGCCTCCATTTTGTGGCCTTGCAAGACCACCTACCTCAGCTCCAGCCCTCAGTCTGGCTCTCCTCCATTGCACAGTGCCAACATACCGTAGGTGTCCGTCAATCAAAGTTATTACAGTAGCAGGCGACGAGAGTGCCAGACATTGTAATGGTTTAGGAACTGGGGCATTCCTCACCGTCTTCATCAGCCGAGTGAGTCGGGAGATCGGGAGACGACAGGCAGCGGAGCGAATCATTGCTCAGGAGAGTACAGGCCCACTGTATTGGAGTCTGTCCACGAAACGCAAGCTGCAAGCTTTAATCAGTGAGAAAATAGCTGCTGAGAGCTCATTTAGCTCAGTTTCTAGGCTGATAACAGGATGAGTGGAGTAGTGTCTGACCTGTCTCCACTGTTAGCATACAGACAATGGACCAATGGGTAGATTATTTATCTCTCTTAATTGTCACGACTGTTTTCCCAACAGCTGTTCCCATTATGTCGGAGAACGTCCCTCCCTACGCTTGGCCATCTGTGGGACTTCCGGGCCTGGAGTCCTTCCACCATGGAGGGGGAACTTTTTAAAATAAAAATAGTGCAATTAAAAAGCAAACTATTGTGGTTCAACCACTTCATACTTTGTACATGAACGTTAAAGAATTTACACCTACGCAGAGAAATAAGTACAACACATACGCTGTATGCACTCACACCGACCTTAACCAATGGCTGACAAGTAAGATGCTTTTGACGGTATTGTAAACGTTTAACTGTACATTTTTACAGAGAATGGCCCTTTTTATAGGCTTCGCCAATGACTTTTACATGTGGGCCGTACTCAATAATGTATACACCTCATTTAAAGAGCTTTCTGAAGAGGTGTCACAAACACATACTGCCCTCTGGTTTACAGTAGGATTATGCCTGAGCTCATTGCTCCAGCTCATAGCTCACATACACTTTAGCAGACTAGTTTACTGTATGTGGCGTTCAGGTCAAGCCACTGTCAGTCAAGCGCATCGTTTAACATTGCAGTTCCTGGTTGAAATTTCATTAACGGGTCATGATTCAAAAATGTGTCTGCCAAAACTGTTTGGCTACAGCACAAGATAATTGGTTTGCCGTTCATAGATATTTAGCGTTTTATGTAATGCTTTTTTTTACATTTGTAAAACACCCATAGGGCCATATATTGTAATGTAGGCTGAGTAAATCAAATACAGTACATTTATTTACATGTAGTACGTATTAGTTGGACAGGTGAAACACCAGCAAATGTAAACAACCATATTCTATCGGAATAGTTACAGCATCTTGTCGTCATGACTACTACCACGTCAATATATAATTAAATCATCCAAATAAGTGCATAGTGGCCTGAAAAATAAAGTGCCTAATACGAAATACGAAATACTAAAGTGCTAAGTACATAAGAGCAGCATTTGATTATACATA
>JAODUH010004214.1:0-10849 GCA_027564835.1 Typhlichthys subterraneus | reverse complement strand
GGACTAGGTGGAGAGATTATATCTCCACACTGGCCTGGGAACGCCTCGGGATCCCCCAGTCAGAGCTTGCTAATGTGACTCGGGAAAGGGAGGTTTGGGGTCCGCTGCTGGAGCTGCTGAAGGTGGATGGATGGTTTATTTAATAACATAAAATTGTGTTATTGAATAAACTTCAGAAAACATTACATTTCATGAATAAATAGTCAGGCCCACAAGTTGAGAGCCACAAACTCGATCGGGTTAGTGAGTGGGCGTGGCTTTGGGCGGAAGTAACAACAATTCCATACTGTAAACGATAAATGTAACAATCTTTTTTAATTGTAATCAATATAGTGGAAGTAACAAACATTGTAGATATAACATTATCAAATCACTTAATAATTTCATTTATTTATCAATTTGCATGAATTTATTATATCGCCAACATTTTATCAGTTCATTTTTGTTAATCCTTTCACCCCTCATAGAGCTATGCGAATTTGGTTGGTCTGAGATGCTGACGCGTTAGTGTGATATCTAGTGATAGAAAATATCAATTTTAATGAAGTCTAACTTTGGGCCAGTTGTGAGTGATCGTTAAGTGTCAGCTTTTGAATAAACCCCCTTACATTTCGCGTCACTACATTCCTCTAAATAGGCCTACCGGTACTGTGTGACATTGACATTAATTAATGAAACGTCAAGGGACACAGGCCATCACTAGCGGAGTAGAGGCTAGTCACATATTTCCCTCAAAACCACAATGTGGTTGTAGTCGTAGTATTGAGCTGCTGCTCTACACTGAACTCTTTACACGTGATGCACTGTATAGATTAATAATGATTTACTCCTGCGTTGTATTTTCGTCAATACCTGCGGCACCCCCAGCGGGTAGATCAGAAACAGTGATGAGCGGTGGTAAAGTGCTGGGTGGGTCATCAACATCATCTTCTGTACAGTCGGCCATAGATTCCTGTTCTGAAAACCTCCAAACTTAAATTAATGGAATGCGAGTGTATCAGACGGTCAGATCCACAAAAACTAGACGACGACCGTTTAGTCGCACTAAAAACACTAACCGTGGTATGACCATACCAAAACAAACTGGCGACGCTCACCGTACAGTGCGTGACTTCCTGGTTGCCATCATTAGGAATTAAAGGCAAAGACCATGGTTTGTAACGGAGCCTTTTTCCCCAAACGTGTACGTTTGATCAAAGATCGAGCTTGAGATCAGTGAGGTGAGGTGATAAATATAATAATAAATTGCAGATGGTTTAATCAAAACTCAGTGTTCTATTATAATTGCAAGTAGCCCAGTATTGATGTAGCGTTGATATTGAAAAGAAAGCATAGGTTATAGGCCTAGGGCCTATAACAGCGCGCATATATATATAAACAAAATATATATATATAAAATATATATATATATTTATTTATTTTTAATTGTCAAATGTTTTTATTGACCAACACATTCTGAAACATGCCAGTAAAGGGATTATGCTACATGTTTGAAATAGGCAATATATTTATTGTTTTAGAGCAGCATATTTGTAATAGCCATTTGTAAAGTTAACATAGCCTACGCTTGTACAAATACAAGTAAACTTGAAAATGCTCAATATGGTCTCAAAAACATGTGATAGCCTAGCTACTTCCATTTACAAAAGTTACCCTTCTGTAACTTCAGCCTGGTTGTTCATCCTCAAAGTGTAGGGTGAAAATAAAGTGACCTTGGGTCTTTCAGTAGCCTGATTAGTGTGAGTAGTGAGGCCAGCTCTAAAAGGACTGTGTATCTTAAGTCAAGCACACTCTACTTGCCAAATAAAGTCACTCATTAGTAAGAGTGCACACCATTGTGAAATTCACAGTCCAGAGTGGACATTTCTTTTATAGATTAAAGTGGCAGATTTTCCTCACCTTGTCACTGACATGTCACTCGCTGATTATTCTTCTTACAATGGGATGCTGGGACATTCTGCAACCCCTCAGTGAAAAGGTAAACGCAGATGGATGAAGGAGTTGTCATGGTCTCTTTTAATCCAACTGCTAAAGGCCAGCATCTTTGCTTAAGGCAGGTGTCCTTGCCTTCTGCAAAGGGCCTCAAGCTAAATCTCTCCGACTTAGATTACAAATGAGTTATCCAAATCATGCGTAGCCATTTGAGGGCTTCCAAATACTTTGTGTGTATGCTTTTGTTGCAGCTGTTTCATTGTTTGCCTCAGGAAAAGCCAGTGCTGATGTTATACAAGGGCCATTAAAGAATTTGTGAATATTTTGTGCTTACGTCAAGTTGGACTGAGCTTCAAAAGGAGAAAGGGTTCCTGAGATTGTAACTCAGCCATGCCAGATGTCATGACAGACTGTGCATTAACTCGTCAAAATATCACAAACTACAGTCATTTGTCATTTTGTGCTTAGCACAACTTCCAGGACACAAATTCCAGTAATCCAGTCATCATACAGCCTACTTCACATTATATGAGTTTACTGTATGCTCTGGACCAAGCTGCGGTTACACATGCTTCTAAACTCTGACCAACTTCTAAAAATAACACAACACAACATTATAGTATTTATTTACATGGAACCATTAAATTCACTCCACTACAAAAAAGTATATCATTATTTTTGTTATCTATGATACAGACTCAAGATATAAACAATGTACAATTTGAAGAGTAACTGTGGATATGTTACAAATAATTTCCATAATAAATTGTTTTCATACAACATATATGGTAACTCTCGATATTAAGAACAATCATCTGAAAAGTGACAGGATATCTGTTTGTTTGTTTGTTTGTGAGCATGTTCCATGTTTGTGTACACATTTTTATTGGTATTGTGATTATAATACTGATATGACAAAAGAGTAAAGCCAGTTAATAATACACAAGTACATTCAAGGCTGTTTCTGTCTGAGATCAGTCAAGCCAATATATTAATGTAAAAAAAATGCTTGCAGTTTTTAAAACAAAAACAGGTTTCCTTCAGATTGTGACAGTCCACAGCTGAAGCCAGAGGTCACTCATATTGTATTATTGTTTCATAGAGAAATTACAAGGAAAAGAAACAACTTTATTGGAATTGGAAGTAAAAAATTATTAACTTGATTCTGTCATTCATAATCTTCCTAATGTTTCTGCTGCTGCTACCAGCAGCAAAATATTGCTCCATGATTAGATTCACACATCGCAATCCTCAATGTAAGGAATAGTTACTGATAGCATTCCCTAACATTTTCCATTTTAAGAATCATAACCAAAATATAAAAGCAGCCATAGCAGCCTCAGTTTATATGTTTGCTGTTGGGATAATTTACTGCATCTTCACTTCTTTCATTTCATTAATTTGCAAAACAAAAGAAAACAAAATTGGGCAATCAAATAATTTTCTTATGTGAACTTAAATCAAAGCCCGATTTAAGCTTTTAATAGGTAATGATATCATAATTGAAACGATCTACTATAAATGCTTGTATTTTGTCAGTTTAATCTTCTGTTCTGATAAAATAATGAGTATTGCTTCAATTGGAATAGTCAACACATTGCAGATCACATAGTTATTTTGTTTGTTTGTCTATTTTGTCCTGTTATATGGAGCAAATCTTTACTAAGGAAATCCTGGCAGTGCAAATGTTGTATAGCTAGCGGCCAGGGCTACCACAGTCACAGATGTATTAGTCATCTAGAAATACAGCAAATAAAACAACACGTGTCTGTTTAATAGACCAATGAAACTCTGACGTCCAATAAGCAGCGGTTGCTACGTTTCACAGTGCTAGCCAACCAAAGAAAATTAATGCGACTCTAAAACTGAACGTCTCTCTGTGGTTTTATTTGGTCCATAAAAACGATATAGAGATATATTTTAGAAGATGGTTTCACTTGGTATGCGACAAACGGCATTGTCTGAAACCTGAAATGTTTGAGGCGTCCCAGGATCTACGTAAAAAGCGTTACACACAATAACGCACAATAAATAATGACCTCAGCACATATCCAAGTACAGCGGTGTGCGCAGGATTCTATAAAGGCACCATGGACAGACAGTGGGGGGTGGGGCAAAGAGATGAAGTCAGTGTATTGTGCAGGGAAGAATTTCAGCCTTTCTAGTCCCCCAGTCCTTATTTACCTATACATCAAAGCTAAATGTATTCATCATACCAGCCAAGTGGGACAGTTAGCAGAGGACCTCCAAACTAGGCTGATACAGCTAACAGGTAGTGTTTGGGAGTGGGGGGGAGTATCATCTGCTTATCTCAAATCTTCCCAAAAGTGCATTTTCTGACTGACTATCTCAGCCCTGCCACCCTCATCTCTAAAGGCAGGCACACGCAATGCCTTTCAAGGTTTTGCCACAACGGCTTTACATTATGAATAGACTGAGCATCACATTTAATGACGAGCTGTAGACATCAAATCTAAAGGTGAGAAGAATGTGTTTCACCCCTAAACTATGGCGCACATAGAAGGAGCTTTACCCTTCCTTATTCCCCTCCAAGCATAACAAGAATGATAATGCGACTACTCAGCTGTTGACTAGCGCATCTCGACTACCCCATCTCTTATTGGACTCTTCAATTGTCCTGTCAGGTTCTGGAGGAGAAGTTGATACCTGTCACCATCTTGTGGATTTTCTCTTCATTTTTCAGGATATTGGACTTGACGGCACAGATCTTGTCCTGCTGGTCTTTTATCAGCATCTCCAGCTCGGCTAGTTCGGCCGTAAGGGGCTCAACTGTCCTGTCAGTCACCCTGTGGTGCACACACACAAATGTATGATTATATAATTAGAGCAGTCATTATACAATTGTACTAACACTGTAGAATTCAAGGTTTCTATAAACATTAAATAAATGTACTATAAAGCAAAAAAAAGAAATAAACAATAAATAATAGATACATGTCTGTTAATGTGTTTATGTGTTACTGTGTGTGTAATGTGTTAATGATGTATTTTATGTAAACACAGATGTAGCTCTTAATGTCAATTATGAGTTTATTTCATGTGGTTCTACCAGTACAGACAACACCTGTGAAGCAACCCATACATTGCCACTGCTGCTACACTGGCATACAGTAGCCAAATTAACTGGACCTACAGTATAAGTACTGCTAAGAGTTGTTTGGCATACAAAGGCTAAGGCTCTATTGGATTAAAATCAGTAGCGCTGTGTGCAGAGTTATACCTCATTCACACGAGGGGACATTTGACCAAACTCTGCTGTGTCAAATCAGATTACAGCATTGCCACTCTAGAAGGTAGGATACGTTTTCTCAAAGTCTCTTAATTAAAAATAGAGGTGATGAAGTGCTGCTGGTTGAACTGAGCTCAGTTTCAGACATGACGTAGTATTTTCTGTGTACACTCAAACACTACAGTACATTTATGTAGTGTTGATAGAGACTTTATAATAATAAGAATAATAATATATTTTGTAATAATAATAAATGTTCTAATGTTATTATAACAAATATTAGAACAATGTTATAATGTAATAATATAAATTATTATATTATGAGACAATTAGAGAGCTGATTGTCCATGGTATTTCTAACAAATTACACTAAATGTACAGCTCCTAACAGCCTCCATACAGCTCCATTAGCAACCCCCCGCCTCCCTCACCTCTGCTCCAGCAGCAATGCCAGGCCGTGCTCCCTGTTCTCCCTCCTCCAGCCCTGCAGTTCGGCCTGCATGGCGTCCACGTCCTCCTGGGTGTAGTCCAGGATCTTGCCCAATGGCAGGGCGCTGCGGCACGCCGTCTGCACGAAGGCGCGCAGCCGCTCCGTCTCGCGCTGCACCAGGTCGCGCTCTTTCCTGCGCGCCACCTCCGACAGCCCGCCCTGGAGGAAGGGGGCAGGCCAGTTATACGTTAGTTACATGTTAGTTACACATTAGTTACACGTTAATTATGTCATAAAGGTGGAAGTCTGCTTCCTAAGAAGCTTCACCCCACACAATGGACACTCATTGCGAAGGTTAGGATATTGTTGCCGTGTGCAGTGTGCACAGCATTTCTTTATGTTCCTTGCTGGGGTGTGTAGAAACACCAGATAATGTTTATTCAGTGTGCACACAGACAGGACATCTGATATGTACACGAATGTGGCAAAAAAGTGTAAGAGAGCTAAAGGAGCAATGAGTTTTCAGGCTGTCTAACCTATGAGTCTAAGGTACGTTGACACCAAAGTATAGAACACAGTGGGCATTGACCTTTACACTGTATGTACTCAGGATGTATTACTAGCATACGATAGTGGGATAAAGTATGACTGCTAATTTGTATTTCACTTGCACTCTCAGGTTGTGATAAAAGCAAAGCTATAAAGGAAAACAACTTATTGATGTTGATAGTGTAGAGTAGGATAAACTGTTTAGTTTAACACTCAGTAATGCAATAAACAAGTGTAAGAAAGTGCACACCCACAAAATCACCCCTTCCCACCCCCCACCCTCAAAGACAATAACATAATAAACTCTGAATACTGGCCAGTGCCAGCAAAGCATCAAATAGCCAGAACCAGAGCAGGGCTGCTTTTAGTGGTCTAGGATTTCAAGGCTAAAAATGTTAGGCAGGAATTCCACCAACTTACTTGTATATATATAAAGATCAAACGTGTGGCTGAATTGTGTTGGATAATGTAAAATAAAATGGGGTGGGATGGGGGGGGCTGGCTGGTGAAGGCCTGCAGTGTATGGTTGGTGTGTGTGTGGTGTGTGGTCCGAGGGGTTCCGCCACAGCTCCTTCTTGGGAAAGACGGGGGGGAAGGGCCTCGCTTGGCATGGCCAGACACAGTTGTTTGCTCAGCTGGGCTCAGCAAGGCCTCCAAGTGTGTGTGTGTGTGTGTGTGTGCGTGTGTGTGTTTCAAATGAGGGAGTGTGAGGCTACACACACACACACATACATATACGCACGCTCGCGTTCGCTCCAAAAGACAAAGTATTAGCAAGCGGAGGCTTAAGCACATGCATATACAGTGGACACCCTGCTCCCAGCCACACTCCTGGCCTTAAAGCCGTGTTTATTTTAGTAACAGGCTGTGGCAGAGAGCTTATTCTACTAGGGCATTGAGTAACAACGGCTATGCTTACTCTTCCTTACAAGTGCAACCGCTGGCCCGATGTGTGCCCATCGCCCCCCCACCCACCAGGACGGGGGGTGGTGTGGGGGGGCACCTGTCTCAGCAAAGCGGCAGAACTCACACCAGGCTGTGACACAAGTGGCATTCCTCTGTGAAACACGCTGAGCGGTTTGGCTCGGCATAGCCATGGCAGAAGACAAAGCAAGCAGCTCAACAGTGGTGAGGGGGGGCTGACCTGAGTGGAGGGAGCTCTGCAGAATACTCTCACAGGCCTCGTTTGCCCCACGTTCCCCTCAGGAAGCTAGCAAACCACCTCTTGACAAAGTCCTTTTTTTTTTTTTGAGTGTGTGTGTAAACGCCTTTTGCGGTGGCCCAAGAGCGTGAGGGCGGAACATGCCTTGGCCCAACGGTCCCCCAACAAGGTGGGTGGCTTTCCATCGGGCGCCCAAGGACCCAGCAGCTACACAAACACTCTCCGGGTCATTCGGTCCGGCTGGGTGCTGTCTGGCCCGCCTGGCCCAGACAGCACCCGTGGCTTTGACTCGTTTTGCTGCCCCCGTCGCTGCTGCATGCGCTGGCTCCCGCTCTCCCTCGGAAAATATTAAAATCCTGGAGTGAAAATATGACCCCCGGTCTGTGTGCTCTCTGTCCTGGTGGACATAAATCTTGCTTTAAGGAGGCCTCTGTTGGGACATGCAAGTCGGATGCGCCCCTAGTTTTCCTATTTCTCACCCCGAAATCAGAACAATATTTATTTAGAACACGGGAGATGGGGAGAATGGGGGATGATGAGCTAACACAAGGAGGGCAAGGTTTCCCCACCATCTCACACAGTGATGAAGGAACTACGGGCCAATGGCCAGTGTGACCAAGAACAGGTGGCTATAGAACTACGAGATATTAGCACGTTTTAATGAAGAAAGTCGTGTTAAGGCCTTTATCTTGCATCTTGAGGATTTAGCTCTGACCGGTACTTAGGGCCAAATCGGACATAATCTGGCTTGTTTTGTGTTTGTTTTTCACATTATTGTTTGGCTGAATTCTGTGTTAAACAGGTTTAATTAAAGTACAGTTTCTCTGGTTCCGTCAGACAACAAATGTACATGTTTACATTAATGGTCCTGTAAAATGTCTGCATTTTGGATTTTGTATCCCATATCAGCATTTTGAAGTTCACCATTTACTATTCATACAAACAAAGTCCTAAATGCCTCCAATTTCAAAACTCTCAGATTCATGCAGTAAAACGACTAAAGCAACAAAATGTGGTATTCATCTTGTCTTCGCATGCCTAATCATCCTAATTAGGAAATGTATGCAAATTAAGATGATTAATGGAGGGGTAATGAGGACCCGGTGATGAGGGGGAGAAATAACATTCTTCAAAAGTTCCTTCTGACAAGAAAAATGGATGGCATGCAAGGAACCTGTCAGAAGCCTAGCAACCTCATGGGTATCATTAAGGAGACATCAGATTAGGCACTGGTGGGTTATTTTATGACGGGGGATTAGATATTTTTATTAGTATAAAAGGCTGAATTAGGAATTTGAGAATTTGGAAGAGAATAAGGGCTCTTATTACCACTAACAGGCCAGAACTGTTTGTCCAAGACCCAGGCGCTGAAGTTCTCCTAGAACATCCGTGCTGTTTTATGTTCAGAACTGCCTACAATCTAATATCTATCCCCATCAAGATCATTGAAATGTGGGAAAAATAAGATTTCTGGTAAAAAGCTCCTTGTATCCATTTCATGACACGAATGCACATCTTAATAATGTTTATAGTTTGCTCCCAGCTAAGGTGGGCCAAAATGCAACACCAAAGAGCCACAAGATGAGAATCAGTTCTCAAAGTTTTTCACTGGATTTCTAACCTATGGGATTACAGTCTTTTTTTATTGCTTTTTTAAATATAAAAGGCCGTCCAAAAGTCTGTCCAGATCATAAAAATAGCTGGAAGTCACTGAGGTGAAGAGAGAAGCTGAAGGTTCTGGAGGAGGGGTTACAGGATGTTGTTACAAGGTCACTGTATACCCTTGGGGTCACATCTGAGATCACCACTCTGGACCTTGAGCTGAACCCAGGGGAAAACCACAGAGGGTTCCACTGTGGATAAGGCTGTCGTCCTCAGAGAGTTGACGGTGGGAAATGATATTACTGAAATACAGCAAGGTGAATGGACAATTCAAGAGCTTTAGAAAGGAGAGGCTTGGTCCCTCTTATTAGAGGGTTGGAATGCTCTCTCGTTCGAGGCTTTGTGATCATTATCCAAGTCAAGGTTGTGGTCTGGCCCAAAACCACACCGTGCCGTCTTCAGGTATTTCCCCAGAAACCTCCCCCTACACCTTCAGTATGTCAACATGGCCTCAGAGAAAGCAATACAGCTAATGGAATGCCATGGGGTCATTTCCTAACATTTCCACAAGAAAACGCTGGATGTTTATGAAGACACAGTGCCTGCTGGGAGGACTATTTATTTTCCCGACCATTCTGCAGAGAGTATTCTGGCCCTTCTCCTCCGTGACTCTCACTCAACAGCCATCCATTTGTGTGCCACAGGGTTTATTTATACATTACAAACCTTCATCAAGGCTAATTTGATGGGGGTAGCAAAGAGGGAAAAGGGGTACTGGTACACACAAAAAATTCTTATGAAAACGCAGCTGCTGCGAGGAGCCGATTCTGTCTAACTAAAAAGACGTCCTGCGAGAAGTATCTTAGAATAATATACAAGAGCGTAGAGGGGTCACGAGGAAGGTCCTGCCCATAAATATACAGCAAATTCTTCAGTCGCACACACTGTGGTGGGATATGGCAAAATACAATTGCGGCAACTGTTCACAAACTGTCTATTTACATGGCATTGGCACGGACAAAAGTCCAGGGATTCCAATGAGGCATGAAAGACAAAGAACATGATGTCCTGAAAGCAAAACTGCATATGATGAATTTCATAAGAATTCATAAAAAATAAAAAAGCAGGGCATTTAGATAAATAAAAAACCAGCATAAAATTTAAAAAAAAGAATCGCCTGCTGAAATTTCAAACCCGTCACGCCACATGGGATGGGGAAACTCAATATTTACATTTTTAAACCTCGTTGTTTTGCTGTGATTACGAGAAAGAATTGACTCCATTACATTGACCCCTGCACTCTTTCATGTCAGGAAGGAAATCATTATAGTCTGTACAGCTGATGAGACAAGTCCAATAATGGAGGAGGTTGGGGAGGGGGGGTCCTATTTGTAAAAGTATATCAGACCGTTGTGGAGGCAGGCAGAGGGCTTCAAACTGCCAACGCAGAATTAGGGCCTTGGAACGTCTGCAAACTGAGGAGGCTGTATTAAAGTCAATTAGGATCAACCGTGAACGATGTGTGCCGGATGCATCAGCCCAAAACCTTAGAGTAGCTGTCTGCAGTAAGAAAACAGCCTCATTATTTCACAGTGAGAGATTAAAGAAAGACCTGGACAGAGATCATTCGAACGGACCTTAAGGCGTTTCAACACACAAGTGTGCAGATTAAAGGGGCGTTCACACTACCGGCGACAACGGCGGCATGACGTCATTAAATCCTATTCATGTGTGTTGGTACCGCGGCGGTAAACTGAAAAACGCTTGCCGCGGCGGCAGGCGCAACGGCGGCGGCAGAGTCAAGCTGGCCACGCCCAGATTACGCCCCTAAATGCTGCCGCCTAGCTGCGCGGCAAAAGTTCAACTGGTTGAACTTTCGCCGCGGCGCCACTGCCTCCCGCCGACATTGAATCTCCGGTTAGCT
>JAODUH010004213.1:0-10849 GCA_027564835.1 Typhlichthys subterraneus | reverse complement strand
TCAGGTGTGTTGGAGCAGGGAGACATCTAAAACATGCAGGGCTGTGGCTCTCCAGGACCAGGGTTCCCTACCCCTGCATTAGGCCTTATCTCAGGAGATATAAGGTAACTGTCCTGTGGAAAATACCTTAAATACCCGAGGTGGGGGTGATCCTCGATCACACATTAGTAACTAGCTCGTTTGGCTTATTCATTTGGTGTGGCAACAATGCCTGCCAGGCAAGCTTCGTAAAGAAACGTGTCATGGGATCATAACGCTGTCAAACAAGTTCTAGAAGTTATTTTCATTATATTGACCCTGCTCACACATTTAATTTTACACACAGCACTGCCTTCAACTGTTTTCTCCTCGCCTCCATGTGTATTGCTCCCATGCTGATCGATATTTAGCATTTTATTTAGTCTAGGCCTATAAAACTGCATTCCTCGGCATACGAGCTCTACAATGCGGAGCAGACAACCCCCCCCCCACACACACACACACACACACACACACACACACACACACGCAGTCAACAATCAAGTAGTGGGATAGTCTACTCGGGAACAAAGACACTCCTATTCACTGGGGGTGTGCTCTGTGCTTGGGAGACTGTTCCACAAATGTCAAACTGTTCCATCTTAGACAACACTCGGTGATCTGTGTAAATAGGATCACGTTACTGTAAAAATTTGAGTATGGATCACGAGTGAAACGCACATATTATTTAGAGGAATTGGCGACCTCTAGTGCTCCAAAAAGGTAAATCATTAATAAACAGTGTAGACTACTTCTTCCCGATTAGGCTGCTAAAGTGCTACTTTCATTTGAAAATAATTAACATTTTGTGGTAGGTAATTCTACCTGGCATCTGCACCCATTAGCGGGTGAGGGTGTATGCTATAAATCCCCTCTACCATTATAGTCCGCGGTGTAATTTGAAACTGTGCAAACAATTCAAATCACACGTTGAAGTTTATTTTGAACGCAGTATTAGATAAACACATGACCCGTACGTTCATGATAAAATAACTTGTTAGTTACCATCTTACGTGAACACAGCTTTCGAATACGGCAACGTCATCGCGTCACCGTCACGTGCCTGCTAGTGTGAAAAGAAGGCTGAAGTTGGAAAAGTTTGACAAGCAGAGCACCCGGAAAACTACTTTACTGACATCTAGTTCATCTATTTCAACAGAGGACGGCGCCACACAGGTATTAGTGTTTAAGTACACGTTGCAATAATGCACGATGGCTCTGATAGCAGTTTTAATCTATTTACATATGTGACTTCATAAACAACTTGCCTACGCTTTTCTTTTACACCATCAGATTATCATGTCGGGATTCAACGTCAACCTGGAACCATTGAAAGAACCAATGGCATTTATTAGAGTGCTCGAATGGGTACGTTTTAATGTTGGGTCCACCCGAACCCCCTTACCAAAACCCATTTCCACATCATTTCTATAATTGTATGTTTTGTTTATTTTATTTTTAATAACAATAATGACCAACCCTTGCTACTATGTCTGAGCTGGGTGCGTGGAATCTTAAGTTTCATGTGTGTGACGCTGTTTAAAATTGTCAACATTCTTGTCTTCGAGCAAAGCGCTGGCTGACCTAGCCTAGTTTACAGACACTGTTCGTGCTTATGAAGGCGAAATGCGAATATATTTGTCTCCTTGTTTTAAGCGTGCAACACGTGCATAGAGGACGTGGAATAGACCATTGTTACGCCCTTGCACGGATGTGTGCGCACAGCTTGCGCGCAGGCACCACTGCTCTATTTACCGTAGTATGTAGACGATGTCAGTTAAAATCTATATTTTTCTAATGATTGCCAAACTTAAGTAATATTTAGTAACATGCACATCTCTACCCGTCCACTAATAGGTCGCGCAGCGCGGGCGGCGGGCCTACTTTCTACTCTATATGGCTGTGCTTGATTTAAAAATAATGCCATGAGTTGCGGGGCGTGTTTGCTACTCTGACCATTACAGTGTGTGTGCCAACCACACCTCGTCTCGATTCTTGTGCCTTTGGCAGATTTTCTCCATATTTGCCTTTGCAACAACTGGAGGGTACGTCGGAACCACTAACATCAATGTGAAATGCAATGGCAACGACAGCCAGGAAATAGATGCACATTTTAACTACCCATTCAGGTGTGTGCACACAGAAACACTATACATTAATATGAGCTGGCTGAATACAACAAAAGCGTGTTGTCTTTGTTCACACAGGTTGATGCAGCATCCATACAATGTCTCCAATTGCGTTAATGCCACTGAAACGCGTTACTACCTAGGAGGAGACTACTCATCCTCTGCAGAGTTCTTCGTCAGTATCGGAGTGCTGTCTTTTCTCTACAGCACTGCCACATTAGTTCTCTACCTGTGCTATCAGCATGTCTACCAACAGACTGCCCGTGGACCCTTTGTGGTATGCTTTGTTGCATTTTTTTTTTTTTTTTTTTGTGAATTTCTTGAGTATGCCAGTTGGATGAGACAAAATTAGATGATTTATGTGGACTATTTACTGCCCGAAATTTCTTAATGTGAAACATTCTATCTACGGGTTTGTTTAAAAATGTTGTAATTCTCTACAAGATGATGTATCTAATGTTTACTGTTGAACAATGGGTTCAGAGAGCCTATTTGACTGTAAAGCCCACTAGAGAATAAGAGAGGCCACTTAACAGTAACATGTAAACACTGGGGAAAGGTGTAACCTCCTTTTTATACTTTTATACATTTTTTTTTTTTTGTTAATCATCCTACCCAGGACCTGCTTGTGACTGCTGCCTTGGCCTTTCTGTGGCTAGTGTCCTCGTCTGCCTGGGGTAAAGGTTTGACTGATGTGAAGTGGGCTACCAGTCCTGAACATCTTCTGACTAGAATTACAGTCTGCAGCAATCATTTTGCCACCTGCACCCCTGGTGGGGTGCCTCACATGGGACGGCTAAATGCCTCAGTGGTAAGATATCTGCATCCAGAGGTGCGTTCAGTATTGGCAAACGTTCGTGGCCAACATGTTTGCTTTGAACTTGAATTTGTGTAAACATTACAAAATGTTTTGATTTAAACTGTCACCGTTCATCCAGCTTCAGTTTGTTCGCCAAGAACTACCTCCTAAAACCATTTTGCTTTTGTTGGCAAACGTTTGTGATGAACACAAAGCAAACAGAAAACTGTTCAAATATGTCTGCAAACATTCGCTATGTTCGCCAATTCTGAACGCACCTCTAGTCTCAGTCTCTCCATCCTTTAGCACTATGTCACATAAGACACTCTGTGCTGAACGTCTGATACATATGGACTTTCAAGAAGTAATACTTTCTATTTCAATTGGTGATATTAGCGCACTACTTATTTAAAATCAAACATTTATTTTAATAAGTAACTGTGGCCTAGAAATTCACACAAAATGCATGTCAATCAAAATACCTGCTTGTCATGGTCATGTAAACCTGCGTTTACATGACCCTATTATTCCAAAAGGAATTGGGTTAAAAGCCCAACCCGAAAGAAAATGCTCCATATAAACACCATGATCGGAAGAGAAACGGCCAACCCGATCGAAATTTAGATCAGAAGGAGAGCAGTTCCATGACCCGATTGAAAGGCTAATTATACCTCTGGTTAGTTTTCAAATGATTTGACAGCACTGACCCAATCGGCGTTCCTACGAGTGCTTTTATCGTTCTACCACCATTTCGAAACACCCTTGACTTCTGGCTAACCCACGCTGATTGGGCCGTGTGTGGCTGTGCAAACGCAAATGTAATCAGGGTTTCCAGACTCATCTCGGCTAAATAAATTGAGCTGAGAGCATAGTCGGGCGGAGCCAGGCTAGTACATATCCCTAGCAGTCACACAAATGGCCTCACCCTACGTTTTATTCTACAACTTGAAGCTAGCCGGGTTTAGCCATTTGCTAAAAGGACGTTACATTATGAGCTAGATTATGTGTGCATGTTAAACATCAGTTCCGATAAACTGCAACAGCGATTGTAAATACCTGACCCGATTAGGTGACATCCCATGTAAACGGGTAACTCGAAATCGTTGGTCAGAAAGATGCCATTTGGAAGAGTCCATGTAAACCCAGCTTCTGTCAATAATGCTGTTTGGCTAAATGTGTGCTGCCGAAGTGTTTCTACAGCTTGTGGTGTTTACTAACCTGTTAACATTTCTCTGGCAGACTTTGGGATTTCTCAACCTTATTCTGTGGGGTGGAAACTGCTGGTTTATTTACAAGGAAACATCTTTCCACAAATCAGCCAATCAGCCTTCAGATGTGGAAGGAGAAGTCAGAACACCTTAAACTCCTGAAGTGTTGTCAACTACAGCACTTTTTTTTTTATTCTTTTTTTTTTTTTTTTTTTTTTTTTTAATAATGCAAATTACATTTTGGTCTACAGAGCTACAAGTAATTTACAGTGATACTGAATTTCAAACAAATGTAACTAATTAAAATTAAAACTATTCTTTTTCTTTTTTGAACGTATTGGATTTTCACCAAATAGCTTTTAAATTAAAGACAAATGTCACCCAAATTTGAACATGTATTGACACTAACTACCTATCATAGTGATAGTGCTAAAATTAATATGGAGTTTGCTTAAGTGTTTTATATAAGGGCATATTTTTCTCATTGCCAACTACACACATTTTAGGACCCCCAAACACAAGTTTGTCTAATTCCCATTATACTGTATCATACAAAGTATTAAGCTAAATGGTGCATCAGCACATTGCGTAAGTAGTTATCTAGATTTAAAATTAACTGAATTGTTTAAAATCAGATATCCAGAATTATACATGCATTCTTTTAAATTGGACATGTAAAAAAATTGTATTTATTTATTTTGCCTTAACATTTCATAGTTGTCTTTGCTCATGACACTAACATGTTATGGTACAGTAAGTAGTAGCCATATTTCAATTGTAAGCATGCAGTATTAGCTCTTTAATTATGCACAAAATAGTGCAAATATTTTGTTTTCCTCAATGCAGTAAACTGAATTATGTGGCAATCAAATACTTGGTCCCTAACTCAATTTTGAGTTTCCACATTACAAGTTTTGCCAAAATCATTTTTTCTTGTGGTTCCGTTTTAGATGTGTTAGATTTGTAAGATATGGTGCAAATTAATTCGTTTGTAGGTGTCCATAGAACCTTGTTATCTCTAGTTTAATCGAATTTAAAGGGCTTGTTAATAATAGCCTTATTTTCTCTAGTTTGATTTAGCTGTAAGGAATGGAGAGAGGGACCTTCAATAACATGTATGCCAAAAGAAAGTGTGCTATTGTAAACAAAATATTAAACGTTATTAAATGGAAGAGCTAGATTCATCAGTTGTCTTTGTTATGTATTGGACTGTATTTTAGGACATTCGTTTGGTTTCAAGAGCAGGCATACACTTTCAAATTTAGTTTTTTCTGTTCAACACCAGTATGCTTTTATTTTCAATAGCAATACTAATAACATGCAATTCACACCCGTTTCTGACAATATTTTGGGCACGAGCACGCAGTTGTTGCTGTACGTGCACGAAATTACTCGAATAGGAAGCGCGTGAATTGATGGTGTCAAATCGTGAACGCGCAGGAGCAGCAATGGCCGCTTTGGATCGGCGAAATTCTAATCTCGACGATTTTGTTGGATTAAATTGGAGTTCTTGGATAGACCGGGCAAATGTTTTGTTATCTGAAGGTGAGTGACATCACCACCCGGAACGCCTGTATGATAACGTTATTGTACTGTGATTTATTCCCGAATAGGCCTACATACATTACAGTGCACCCCAAACAAAAGACATACCGGGTCCTAGTGCAAGGGGTATTTATTCACAACAGTGTTACCCACCTAGTAGCTAGCCTGTTAGCACCTTATACACCAATTACGAGACAAACTATTACGTTTTTTTACCAGGGGGGAAATATAGTACAAGGCCTGCATCATAGGAAGGAAGTACACATTAGATGTGACAAGGTCCCCACACTCACACAACACACCAACGCTAGGGGGATTCGCATAGCTTGCTTAAAGGAAGGTACCGGTAGTGTGAACTCTTAAGGTATGGCCATCAACAGGAAATCACATTGGGTGTGTTGTTAGTACAAACTGCTACTTGTCGACTCTGGAGACCCTCCCCGTTTAGCCTAAGAATAAGATATGCTCTCTGAAAAGTCTCCGCTTTTAGCAGGGACAAATGTGGAAGAGTACAGCAATGGGATCCAGTGCACAGAGACCATGGCCCTCAGGACAGAAGGTGGGCGTGATAGTGATTCCTAAAACTTTGCGAACTACAAGCCTCCCCGTCATTAATGTTTGACACCTCTTGCTCTTTCGTCCGCAGATATGCACATATATGGCCACTACCCGGCGCATGACGACTTCTATCTGGTAGTGTGCGTCCACTGCGGCCAGGTGGTGAAACCGCAAGCATTTGAGCAACACTGCGAGAGGCGGCACGGTTCCCTCGCCAAGACGTGCAGCCAGACCGCAAACCTTGCCCCACAGCCTCGTCCCGGCCGACCCCCCTCTGTTCCAACCACTTCCAGAGAGAGACAGAAGGAGAGCAGATATCACCCCGGGGAATCTTCAGCTGAATCAGCTGGCCCTCAACACAAACCCTCTAAGACACACAAGGAGATGGTCAGGTAGGCAGAGTTGAATTTGCTGTGATTGTCAAGCAAATGCACCCTAATCTTGAACGTATGATATTTTATAGCTAGCTAGGTCACAATAAGGCTCGTTCCTGTAGTATGCTATTGCATGTTAGTGACACTGCTTTAAATACTCAAATTAGTCTTTCAACAGGCCAGTTGGGTTTATCAGACACTTTGGTTTAAATATGTCATCCGTCTATCTGTCTCTCCGATGGTAAATCATTACTCTGTATACCTGCCTCCACAGTTTACGAAACGCGACCTCTCAGGAGACCCCTCCTTCGCCGTCGCACCCCCCCACCGCTCTCTCCAGGGTCCCTGCCCGGGCCTTTTCCTCCTCCTCCTCCTACCCCTCCCCCCTTTCCTCCGACAGAAAGCCCCCGCAGACCTCCAGGGCCGGGCAAGCAGTCGGCACAGCCAGGCCTCCCCGAGGCCCCACAGCCCATAGTCGGCCTTATAAGAGTGACTTCAGTGAGTCTGCTGGAACACGGAACATGTGCAGTTACAGCATCTTTTTGTCTCTCTCTTTCTCTCTCTCTCTCTCTCTCTCTCTCTCACCCCATACTGTACACATGTGCAGGATTTCCCAGATAATGTCCTAAACAGGCTGAATTATGTCAGAAAAGAATCTCTTTCGCTTCTTTTAACATTTCAATGTCGTCTTCCTCTGTGCTCCTACACTCCTCAACACAAAATCTATTTTGAGTTGTTTCTTTTGATTGTTGTCGAGTTGCCTTGTATGGGTCTGGTTCTAACTGGTTTGTCTGGAACGGCTTCTGGTTCTAGCCAGTTTGTTTTCATACCGTGGTGTGTTCAGGCCCTGTGTATCAATGCTACAAATGAACATATCTGCAGCTTGAGAACTGGGAATCATCTGACCGTGCGTTGGCACTGCTGCTGACTAGCTACTGTGTTTGTTTGTCTTTCCTACCATAGAGAAAGAATGTGACCTGAACAGACACTGTGGTGTGTTGGACCCTGTGAAGAAGAAGCCATGCACTCGGCAGCTTGTGTGCAATGTAAACACCATCATCAGCCCCTGAACACAGTGTCACTGTTAAACAAGTGGTGTATTGATTCACAATTAACAGTAGATTGTTTTGACTTTCCAATATACTCCATATAAAATGCTGGCCTTGCTCCAGATTATTGCTCTCAGATGAACATTTTCGCTGAGATAATAATCTGCCAACCCTGTTCGCAATAGCGTTTTCACAACCACCATGCTGGCGGACCAATCAGGGTGGGTTAGTGAGATGACGTTTAAAGGTATAGTCAGCAAAAATAATTGTAAGATAGTGAATTTGACATAAAGTGCACTAAGTTTCTTATCGCATTTCACTATTTTGCGTGTTGAAAACATAATCTTGTACTTCCACACAGCCCTGGCTTCGTAAATGGGAACATAAACAAAGTGGTGAACACTGCTCACATCTACAAAGCCGTAGTACTACTACACTTTGATTCACAATGCGCTTCAATGTGTGGAGCGGCACCACGGAGGGATATGGTTTTGATTTAAGCTCGAAGTAGGCAAACGTTCTCGACAATGACTGACTAACCATGCCTTTTATGTCGAGCGTGTTTCGAAATGGTGGTAGAGCTAGACGACGCGATCAAAACAGTTATAGCAATGCTGATTGGTTATAGACTGTGATAGTTTCAAAATTAACCAGAGGTCTAAGCCCAGTAGTAGGCAATGACAATCCGGACACTTCCGAATGGAGTGTGTCCAGACCCTATTCACAAAGTGAATTTTGGATCTGGTTACACCAGGCTAATAAAATGCAGCCAGGACTTTATTTCAGGACAGTCTGGCAGTGCACTGGATCTACTTGAGTGGCATTATAAGTTATGCTGTACTTAGTGTGGAACAAAACACACCATCTTTAGTATTGCCTGAGCCAATGCATGTAGCAGACGTCAACAAAATTCAACCCAGTGCAAAGAGACTCAAATATTTAAATGAATGCAAACGCTGATCTGTAAATGGAATAGAGAGAAGAGAAAAACAAAGCCCTTTCTCTTCCTCTGTCCTCTCACAATAGATTCACTCTATCCACCAGCGGCGCAAGGTAGTTGGCAGGAGCAAGGCTTTTGACATGCTGGTAGCGGAACAGAGAGCGGGTTCTGCGGGACGGGATCCGGGTGTGGACCCTGCCACCCGAGAGGCCCACACACAGAAGGATACTCAGCCATATTCAGGGGCTGCTGAGGAGACACCAGCAGCCCAGCAGATCCAACAGAACCTCAGAGACGACCGTCCACTTCCGAGGTACAGAGCACTTTGTTTCATTTTGAACTCGGGGTGTCCACACATACGCACAAACCAATGCATTAAACCACATTCAAAGGCTCTTAAAAGGTAATACATAGAGTGGAATACATTTTTTAAGAAGCATTAAAGATAGTCAAAGATCCCATCAGGATCAACCAAAGGTTAATTTTGCCACAAGGATCGGTCTGGAACCCCTCAATTCAAAACAGTTGTCATAAAGGCGAAGCTAATACATGTCAATCAAACATCCTTTCACACAATTAACACGTTTGTAATCGGTTAAATTGTAACTGCATCCCAGCTCTGAGTCTGACCACCCACTACAGCTTGGAAAAATGCGTCGAGGGGCTGAGAGGGGGACCCCCAGTAATGTTGAAGCTAACATTTGAATTTGAAAACGTATGAGCGACCTAAGTGTACCGTTGAAAAACAGCCAGGTCCTGGGGTTTAATATGACGTGTATAGTTCTGGTTTCAGCCCATAAAATGTCAATTTGTTTTATTTTTCAATATTAACACCAACATTGATGTCTCATCACATATCAGTCCTATTACTTTGTTTACAGTTCAAAAAACACATTTTAGGATGCAGATGCACTTTAAATAAGGTGTTTACATACTGAAATTAAACAGTGTTCTTTTTATTTGTTTGACCTTTTTATTATTTATTATTGCAGTTCCAGGGGGAAGGCCGACAGTGTTCTGGAGGGTGCTGTGGGTGTCGAGGCACAGCACCCGCACCCCTTCAACCAGAACCCACCCTCCAGCGAGGAGAGTGAAGGAGAAGAGCGGGAGGAAGCCGGGGACTTTCCTGCCACTCCCTGGCACCCCAAACCTCATGGCGTGAGCACTTAGAATGCAGTAGAGCAGAGAAACGGAGAGATTCTCCATCCAATCGTGTGCACAGAAAGCTGTGAATTGACACGGGAGCACTTTTTGAAAACCAAGTAGCTTTTCCTGCCAGTGAAATGTAGATGTATAACTAAAGATATTCCACCATCCTCTCCACTCCTAGATATGCACCTTTGGAAGCCACACCTTGGGTTGTAGCATCTTCACCTTCGGCCGGCGACTGCATCGTCTGCGTTTTGCCCTCAACGCCATGGTGGAGCATCATATCAGTGCTCACCTGTGGAGGTGAGTGTCCACCATTGGAGCTGGAACATCACACAACGGCCTCACAGGAGGCCCGATGATATAACTAAAGATATTTGAATAATAACGAAGATGGTGCACTGTAGTGCATTTCAATGGAAGCAAAAAAGGGCCGCTTCCTTTAGTGGGCGTGTCACTAACAGCGTTTTGCTGTGGAGGCGGATGTAGGCAGCGTGGCCTGAAACAGTCAATTTATCCCACAACTCTTTGCTGCAATAATTTTTTTGGCTTGTGTTGTAGTTATACAATTTAAAAATGAGTATTTTAACAAAACAATTAAATTCACTAGATAAAACATAACATAAATTTGTTGTAAATATTATAGTACATTGTTAACGGAATAGCTAATTTTTTGTATTTATTAGCATTTTCCATACTGTCCCAACTTTTTCAGAATGTGGGTTGTAGGCTAATTGGTCATGGCTTGCGAGTGAGCATCTTGCCAGTTGAAGCTCGCCCTGCCATCATATTGGTATGCCCGTCTTGTGCACTTCCCGCTAAAAACTACATGCAGCCCTGGCACCCTTTCAAGCATGCCGTGTTCTGAATCAGTTGCAGCAGGAAAGCAAACTGTTAACTCTTGCTTTAACATGGTATACTAATCTAATGACATGCAGTTTTACAGCTTACAGCACGGCTATTCAACTCCGGTCCTGGAGGTCCACACCCTGCATGTTTTAGATCTCTCCCTGCTCCAACACACCTGATTCAAAGTTGTTAGAAGCCTGTTTAATTGAATCAGGTGTGTTGGAGCAGGGA
>JAODUH010004212.1:0-10850 GCA_027564835.1 Typhlichthys subterraneus | reverse complement strand
CACAAATTCTCCAAACCCCCCCCCCCCCCCCCCACCGCCCCCACCGCCCCAAAAGAAAACAACAACTCTCACCCTCTCCCTCTTAGGCAATTACATCTTGCAACCTTAAACATGTTTTTTTTAAACTTTCTGTCTCACTCTTTTTATTTTCCCTCCTTTTTTCTCTGGGCCTGGTAGAGCCCTGATAGGCTCGCTGGGGATAAAACCTGGGGTTATGGCGAGGAGAGGGACATTTGGGAACGAGATGGCGAGAGGGACGGTGATCACGTACCTACACGGAGTCCTTCTGCTGGCTCTGTGGAAGCCTTCTCTGCAGGGAGGTAGGTCCCTTGTCTCATCATGCAATTAGACCTCACCGGTGAGGCACAGGTGTCTGTAACGCAACTGTTAAATCAAATATGTTATGTAAAATGTACCATCTTCAGATGTTGATTATGTGTTTTATGAGGTATCGGCCTGGTTAATTGTTATATGTTTGCGGTTCTACCGCAATTATTGTTTTCGTTAATTATAGTTATAATTAGGCATTTGGAATTTGTTTGTTATATTATTTGTTATTGTCGTAAAGGACTTTCCCTGCACCTAATAGTTGTGTGTAGTTTCACTTGCTCCAATGTTTCTATCAACAACCAACCTTTTCTGTCATCAGTCCTCAGCCATTTTATGAGGTGAGCAGGTAAAGAGTTAGCATGTGGGCATGCATTTGATCCTGTCCCTTTAATGACATAGTGTTAGTTTAGAGAGCATCCCCATTCCAGTCTTTGGAGTCTAACAGTTTTTGTAATTCATGTGTTGGGAAAACCCCTCATAAGTCTTTGTATTGAGTTCATGTTATTACAGGGATTAACATGGCGTGAGATAAATGCTATTCAAAGAAAATCCTAAAGTCCATTAATGTGTTTTCCTAACATGAATACATAGAGAGAGAGAGACATAATCTCGATATTCTGACATAATCTCAGGTGTGACTATATTGCTCATTTAAAATATACACAGTGCATAGTCCTGCAGTGTTCCAGGCTTAGGTCATTGGGATCTCTCCAGCATTATATCAGCTTGGTTTAGACATTCTAACGGGGATGGGGTCATCATGTTATAGTTTTCTTTTTTTAATGACTATGTTTACTGCATGGAATCAGAGCATTCATTGTACTTCACACTCAGCTTGTTTTAAGAGATGCGTGAACACGGCCTGGGCAACTGCTCTGAAAAACAAGTCCTGCATTAAGAGTGAATGCATTTAAAAAAACACATTGACTGTGATTCACAACAGCCTTCAAAAAACACTGCCCTTTTTAGTCAATGAAAAATCATATTGGCTAGATTAAATAGTTCTAGCAACATAATCTTCAAATAAAAATGTTCTCTATATTTTCTTTACACTGAATCTACATGATAGTCTTGATGAATGACTAACAGTTAAGCTATTTACTGCTCCTTGTTTATATGCTTTACATGGTATTACTCTGAGATCACAAACTCCCATTCTTTAGGAATCCCCATAGACCTCTTCTGTTCACATCTGGGTTTTAGAATCTTAACAGCTTTTCCTTTTAAAGAGGTTTTCTTTCAATGTTTCTATTTTTGGATTTGTGAAACAGAATATAGGTGCAGAAATGTGTGATTAAAGATGCGGGGTGTTTTTGATTATTAGTAGCTGTTAGAATATTCCTTCGAAATTTCATCACATTCCAGAGATTCAGTCATCTACAAAGAATAATATTATATTATATTATATTATATTATATTATATTATTATCAGACTGCAGTTTATCATCAGAATACAAAATCTAATTAGCGGCAGAAATATCAAATAAAAAAAGATTTTGTTTTGCAGCACAGGTGGTCCACTCACAGCCCACAGCATTACACACATACTGTATGCATTAAAACGAATCAAATCAATCAATACAATCAATAAAAAATAAATAAAAACACATAGTCACTGTGGTTGTCCTGTTAGCCACTGGACTAGTTGTGTTACTGTGTTTTAAGGTGTGTATATACCTGCCAGTGGAGGTGCTGGATTAGGGCCAGTTGGTGGAACTGGGCCTGGGGCAGGGTTTGGTCCAGGTGGAACTGGAACTGGGTTTGGACCGGGGATTAGTGCTGGAATAGGACCAGGTGGCGCTGGCCCAGGAGGCTTTGGACCAGGGACTGGAGGAGGTAAGCAGCTCAGAACAGGGTTTTTATGATGTAGTGATTAAGTAATGTACTGTATGCAACTTCAGAGGACAATGGATTACTACATACTACATACAATTACCACATTACTACATTCTGTCACACACATAATTGGTCAGACACAAAATAAATCTTACATTTTACAATACATGTTGTGTAAATGACATAATTTACTGGAGAATATCCAGGTTACATGCTTGGCAAAAAAACAACATTGTGTATGTGTGAGGAATTAAAGGTGGAGGTTTTGATGCCTGGATTCAGCTCTTGCTATAAATATGTCCATCATCTATGATTGCTTTAACGTGTCTCTGCCCTTGTTTGGCCATTGTCCACCTACTGCATGTGAGTCATTTGTGTGCCGTTCAGCACCTTTATGCTCCTGAATGTTGTGCGCAACAGGTGGCTATGTGGGTGGAACAGGGGGATTAAGACCTGGTACCTTTGGTCTAGGTGGAGGTTTGGCTTCTGGTGGAGCAGGAACTGGACCTGGAGGTGTTGGGGCCGGTAAGAGTGCTTTATTGGATCATATGATCTCACAAGTGCTCAATTGTGTTGTCTGAGAAGGGGCTTGAAAGAACTGGACTAATTTAGCAATCTCATTCAGCCAAAGTTTCCTTTTTTGGCCCCATGTGTGACATCATTTATGGATTGTAACCAATCATATCAGACTAATCCTCCCACTCACAGTCAGACAACAATCAACATAGGACATATTAAAAATACACCAACTGCACCACAAGGGAGAAAAAAATCTATTCGAAAATGACATTGGAATGATAAGGGCCTTGAAAACCTCCCGTTCTGGGAAGGGCTTTTTATGTGCACACAGTAACAATAGGTAATGTTTTGCTTTTATCCCAAGAAACCTACAGTGAGTACACCATATGGTGTTGATTGCTGATTGTTACTGCTGGTTTTACCTACATGTGCTGGTGGAAAACCTCCTAAAACCGGTTAGATAAATGCAACTCTTTGAAACCAAGAAGAATCTAAATACTTAGTAAATACCATGTAAAAGTTGTCCGATATACACAACATAATAGCAATAGCATTATAACATTTCCGTGCATGCAGTCTAAAGCAGGTATAAAAGTCACCATGATATTTCTGCAGGAGCAGGCTATGGTGGTCTTGGTGGGCAGGGGGCTGGACTAGGAACTGGAGGTCAAGGCGGAGGAGGAACTGTCCCAGGTGGAGGCTATGGAACCGGAGTTGGCCCTGGAGGATATGGCCCTGGCAGGACAGGGTCAGGTGGTCAAGGACCAGGTAGAACGGATATTGTTGTTATTGTAAATGAGCTGGTGGGCGCAACAGTTAGTTAATGTCTCTGTTCCTCACACATTATTCTCATGGGGCAACGCACACCTGAATATATGTATCATATACTGTACACATACACAGTGCTAAAGACTAATGCATTATAAACCTGAAAAACAGATTTGCTTTGGAATTTTATGCCTCTGTTTTTCAGCCAGCCAACATGTTACTCGCCTACACTGTAATTCTTTGTAAAACTATTGGTGACATTATCCAAACTATTTTCAGAGGTTAAGCCTCAGCGTTGTGCCTCAGCTATCTGAATCTCCACCCAAAGTGCCTTCATGTGAAAATTGGTAATTTCATCAGTGCTACATAGCATTTGTTCATTTTACGCACCGCAAACAGTGTTTACACAAGCCACTCACTATATAATGAACAAAAATGTAATTATAATTAATTTAGCAGCAAATACGTACCACAATTCAGTGAAGAACATGAAAAAACAATGATCTGCTTTATATCGGCAGATGGCGGTTTTTACTGTTCAATGTTGGGACTAACTGTTGTTCATTCACCGCAGATTCTTACACATTATGTGGTTGACTGATCCACTACAAAATTAAATCTACATACAAAGTACAACATAATCCATCATTTATTCTGTCGTTTTTAGAAAATGTACTAAGAACACCAAAATGGCATCTTGAATTTCATCTAAAACTACAAAATAATACCAGTTCCAGCTCTTTTGTTTATAGCTAAATACATTCACTCTTAGAAGGAAATCAACACTGATTGCACTTCTATTTTCTCAGACCCCCAATGTAGGCTCAGGTTCCACACACCCAGTCCTATATACTGTAAGTGTTAACAGACTCTTACATAGCCAAATAAAGTACCTTCATGAAAATGTCATGCTTTTCCAGCATGTCAGATCACACAAGCTGGTGAACAAGTTAATCCTTGAGAGGTTTCTCTTTTGGCAGCAGTTGCAAATGTATATCATTTCAGCAGGGCGGAGGCACACAGGGACAGACTGAATTCATTAATGCGTGGTGTAGAAGTGTTTGCTTATATCAGGGAAAGCAAGTGCTAAGCACCCGTTCCTTCCTGTCTTCCCAATAGGATATGGAGGCCCAGGTGGAGGAACTGGTGGTGGTCAAGGTGTGCAGGGGTTTGTTTGGTAACACTTTATTTAAAGGTGGAGTACACAATATTTCAAAGTGCATGTGGCTTTATTGGAAAAGCAGCGCAGGGTATGAGCAGCGGTATAGCAGAGTTCCAGCCACCAATCAGGTGTGGGAGAGGCATGTATTCTATAGTATGGTACAGTGCTACACTCCCAGTGTTGTGTTGAGTACAGGGTGTTGTCAGGTAGCTGAGACAAGCTCCAGTCACCCATTGCCCATAACAGGAACAAGAAGCGATACCTGGCTGGGTTAAAAACACATCTGACAGACTGATGTCAGGCTCTTGTCTATTTGAGTCAGTTTAACAAAGCTTCATCTCAGGTGGCTATGGAGCAGGAGGTGCAGGGCAGTACCCAGGAGGCCCCAAGCCACCAAAAACAGGTATTTGCTATTATGGTTACTTTTATATGTGCTTGCATAGCCAAATGCTGGCAATGCAGTCAAGTTCTGTTTTGTTTCAGGATATGGGCCAGGAGGAGCAGGATATGGGCCTGGAGGAGCAGGATATGGGCCTGGAGGAACAGGAGTAGGACCAGAAGGAGCAGGAGTTGGTCCTGGAGGAGCAGAAGTGGGAGGAGCAGGATATGGGCCAGGAGTAGCAGGATATGGACCTGGAGGAGCAGGAGTAGGACCAGGAGGAGCAGGATATGGGCCTGGAGCAGGAGTAGGACCTGGAGGAGCAGGATATGGGCCTGGAGGAGCAGGATATGGGCCTGGAGCAGGAGTAGGACCAGGAGGAGCAGGATATGGGCCTGGGGCAGGAGTAGGACCAGGAGGAGCAGGAGTAGGATCAGGAGGAACAGGATATGGCCCTGGAGGAGCAGGAGTAGGACCAGGAGGAGCAGGATATGGCCCTGGAGGAGCAGGAGTAGGACCAGGAGGAGCTGCTCTGCCAGCAGGAGGTATTCTCTTCATCTGTACAACATATATTTAGCTGAATCAGCACCTCTAAAGCAAGTTAGATGTTCTGGGCAGTATCGTAGAATCCAAGCATGTTTTACACATTCATTTCAGACCCGTGTCATGTCATGTCACCTTAAGTGATTCAGTCTTTGGTTTCTATTACCAGGACCAGTTTTGCCACAGACAGGAGTTCCTGGGGGAAAGAATAAAGCTTCCAAACAAGTGCCAGGTACACTACTGTGATTACAAGATGTACATATATGACTCATAGTTCAGCATGTTTATAATGATGTACTGTCACGGTGCATGCAGGTGTAGGTTTGCCCGGACTATATCAAGGTGGGCTCATGCCTGGTCAAGGTATTTCATTTTTATATTGAATTACATTTTCTATGATTACATAACATAGTGCATAATGCAGATAGGTAATATCCCTGTTCTCATGTGAAGGTTTCGGAGGCCGTGGTGTTCTCCCAGGTGTTGCCACGGGAACTGGACTCGGGTCTCAGGCAGGTGAGTTAATGACCCACTTGGTAATAAGTCACATCTTAAACAATATACACTGTGACTGCACCCTCAGAAGCCATGACCATCTTCATCATGGTTGTCTCACAGGAGGAGTCCTGGGCCAGGGAGGAACTGGAACTGGCAGTAAGGGGAACTTTTACAAATTAAGGAGCACATTTACATAACTCACTCCGTCCATATTTGAAACATTTTGAGTTATGGGTGCCATTTTATACCTGACACACCAGATATCTATGTCTGTTAAGACACATCCATCTGGGGAGCAGTCTCTTGAAACCGTTTCAAAAGGGCAGGCGCTTAAAAACAAATACTTTGCTTTGATTGGACGAACCTGTGAACCAGCAGTCTGTTGTTATCCACTCTTGCAGTAGAAAAGTCAGGAGAAGAGTGGAAAAAATGTCTCCATTGAGAAAGCCTTTGCTCTGCTAATACCTGCTAATAAAACTGATGCCATATTGTATCATTTGGCGTTTTCAGCTCAAGTTGTTTTCAAGTTGCCTACGTCACACCTACACCACTGTAGCTAACAGTACGACGCCATAATCTGCAAATAAAAACATTGCCAAAACTCACTCCGTCTCACACATGATCAATTTTCAGCCTGTGATAGACATTGAACAGAAGGCCAGAAAGCTAAAACACAATTTTCTTGTAATCAGTCCCAAGTTAGTAATGTGCTCCTCAATTAGCATACTGACTTCAGCTTGGCGAGTCACGGTGCTCTGTACCAGTACTGTGTTAGCATCCTGGATGTTTGCTCTCTACCCAGATGGTCGTGGAGGTTTTGGTGGGCAGCAGTTACCGGGAGTGTTCCGTGGGTACCCTCTCATATCACCCAAGACAGGTGAGAACAAGCAGCAGCACAGTGAAACACTGACCCACTGAGGGGATGTCAGCAATGAAATCAGAGAGAAAATATCCTTCTTAAAAACGCTTTATATTTTTCAGGATCGGGCAAATCAAAGAACCCAGCCAAAGCCACAGCTAAATATGGTAAGAGCACCAAGCTATAGGGTGTCAGCCTCTTGACAGACAGACAGATTGACTGATGATGAAAGGTGCCATACCGTACCTTAGCAGTGATTTCATGTGAACACTAATCAGGTGGTGCCCTTGGCCAAGGAGGTCTAGCTGGGGCAGCAGGTGGAGGGGCGGGTGGTGTAACTTCAGCAGGGGGCGCCTCGCCGGGTTCAGGTGGGTCCAGTCACCATGGATACAGGATAGCCTAGTAGTCGGGAGTGCTCAACCCCAGCCAGACGGGGATGAGCTCACGCCACAGAGTTGGCCACTTGTCTGCATCCTTGAGCAGGATATAAACCCACTAATGTGTTCCCTGTAATACTCTAGTAACTCATTGTACTCATTGTAAGTCACTTTGCATAAAAGCATAGACTGCTAAATGACCTAACTGTAATGACGGGAACACTTTAATAGTGCTGGCCCTATTAGCGAACAGGGCTAGATTTTAAAATCCCTGGACACCCACATAGCTGATGTCTAATCTAATTCTTCACAGAAAAATATATACTGTGCGTTTCCAGGAGCCTTAATGTGGTCTTAATGGTTCTCCATGCCACTCAATACGAAAGCTGTGAGAGCTTCTTAAATAGTTTTTTTAATGATACTTCCTCCCCAGGTGCAACAGGAACTGGTGGCTTTGGAGGACCAGTAGGAGGAGTAGGAGGCCAGGGAGGTGTCCCTGGATACGGACCAGGAGGAGGTCCAGGAGGAGCTGGATACGGACCAGGTGGAGCAGGAGGAGGTCCAGGAGGAGCTGGATACAGACCAGGTGGAGCAGGAGGAGGTCCAGGAGGAGCTGGATACATACCAGGTAGAGCAGGAGGAGGTCCAGGAGGAGCTGGATATGGACCAGGTGGAGCAGGAGGAGGTCCAGGAGGAGCTGGTTTCGGACCAGGTGGAGCAGGAGGAGGTCCAGGAGGAGCTGGATACGGACCAGGTGGAGCAGGAGGAGGTCCAGGAGGAGCTGGCTATGGACCAGGAGGAGGTCCAGGAGGTGCTGGATATGGACCAGGAGGTAATTCAATCAACATGTAGATATAAACATAGCCTACAGCACATAATGGACACAGAGCTTTGTTAGCTAAACCACCAGTAGGCCTACACTGCTGCTGTTTATGATGTATTTCAATGGTCTCACAAAGGTGACCTGTGTTACAGGATATGATGCTGACGCTAAAGCCCGTAAATATGGCAAGTATAGGCATTTACTGTTATTCAAGCAATGTCGTAGGGTCATATGGAGGCTAGCTTGTAATAACAACGTATACAACTGATCTCGATAGGCATGCTAAGTGGAGCTGTTGGGGGTGCAGGAGCAGCTACTGGAGTTGGACCTGCTGGCGCGGGTGCCGGTTATGGACCAGGAGGCATTGCGACTGGTGGTGGTGCTAGGCCTGGTATTGGAGTTGGGCCAAGTGGAACTGGTACTGGCTATGGACCTGGAGGAGCTGGTACTGGTTATGGACCAGGAGGAACTGGTACGGGTACTGGTTATGGACCAGGAGGCGCTGGTACTGGTTATGGACCAGGAGGAGCTGGTACGGGTACTGGTTATGGACCAGGAGGTACGGGTACTGGCTATGGGCCTGGAGGAGCTGGTACGGGTACTGGTTATGGGCCTGGAGGAGCTGGTACTGGTTATGGACCAGGAGGAGCTGGTACGGGTACTGGTTATGGACCAGGAGGTACGGGTACTGGCTATGGGCCTGGAGGAGCTGGAACTGGTTATGGACCAGGAGGAACTGGTACGGGTACTGGTTATGGACCAGGAGGCGCTGGTACTGGTTATGGACCAGGAGGAGCTAGTACGGGTACTGGTTATGGACCAGGAGGTACAGGTACTGGCTATGGGCCTGGAGGAGCTGGTACTAGTTATGGACCTGGAGGAGCTGGTACTGGTTTTGGACCTGGAGGAGCTGGTACTGGCTATGGACCAGGAGGTACGGGTACTGGCTATGGGCCTGGAGGAGCTGGTACTGGCTATGGACCTGGAGGTTTGTAAATTATATATTGTTATACAGTATTGTTCAATTTGTCCTAAATTTATGTTTGTAAAAGTCATAAATCCAACTGCCTCCCCATTCACTATGTCAATATAGTTTTAATTAGAGTACCTTTAAGAACACACACATATAATACTTCATTCATACATTTGCTATTGTTATTATTGGCATATGTGTTCAGAGAAGCCTCAAAAGCCTGTTGTTTTATTCTCACCCTCCAGGATATGCTGGTGCCAAAGCACGCAAATATGGTAAGGAGCAACTTAATGAATCATACTACAATTCCTCCTATTAAATAGGGCCTTTTTGCTGACTAGATATCTTTTTAGACTGCTTGGGTGTGTACAGACTTGCTTGAATATTATATGTTGGATTATTTCCACCTGTTAGTTAGTCATCTTGCACCTGTCTATTATTGGTTCTTTTGAGTATGCATTGTTGTGATGTCAGCAAATCTGCCGCTTAGCTCCGCCCAACTTTTGCCAGTATAGCGATTGACTTTTCCAGGCACATTCTGTAGGTTTTCAGTTACTAGTGTTACGTAGTAGGACAAACACACCCATGTATTAAAGATGCGTATTTGATAATGACTTGTCAAATAACAATACTAATGACCACTGGTTCAGGCCAGCCTGGGGGTGCTGTTGGTGCATTGGGTGCAGGAGGAGTTGGGCCAGGAGGGGGAGCAGGTCCTGGCTATGGGCCTGGAGGAGCAGGAGGAGGCACTGGACTAGGAGCTGGAGGAAGATCAGGCCTTGGGACCGGTGGGACACCTGGATCTGGAGTTGGAACAGGAGCAGGCACCGTTGGAGGTATGTATGCAAGCATCTTGTAGTTATTATTTAATAAACCTTTTATACATAT
This sequence comes from Typhlichthys subterraneus, assembly GCA_027564835.1. Taxonomy (NCBI): domain Eukaryota; kingdom Metazoa; phylum Chordata; class Actinopteri; order Percopsiformes; family Amblyopsidae; genus Typhlichthys; species Typhlichthys subterraneus. The sequence continues at coordinate 895 of JAODUH010004212.1, read as the reverse complement.
GAGATTGGCTAACAATTTATTAATGATTTACCTTGTGTGGCTTTTGTCCCCATAGGGTATCCAGGGGGGTCCAAGGCACTCAAGTATGGTTCGTACTTGCATATGTTATCGGCTGAAGACCATACATGACATATATTATACAATGTTACACAGATATTAACAAACGTTACATTCACACGACACACATTAAGCAGTTGTGTACTGCATGCCTCTACGATTAGCTCCACTTTACTTTACTCAATTGAAAAGTGTCAGTCGAGTAGAGAACCACTGCCCCAGTCAGTATCCAGGTGGGTAGTTCAGTAAAGTAACGTATTAAAGGTATAGTCAGCTATTGCAAGCTAATTGTAAGATAATACACCTTTTGTCACAGTCATCAAATATCTCCTTGCATTTCGCTATCTTAGCTTAGCTTAGTTCAGATGGTGGTCCAATCACTGCTAATGATTGGATTGACTCTGGCAATGTCTGGATGACAAGCAGTTTTCAGTTAATAGTTACTTTAATTATATCATATGCATTTTGTTACGGATCATGGATTTTATAGTAAAACAATCATCATAAACTTCATAAATAAATTTTTTTTTAAGTACATCAAATCTGTTCTTTTAGGTGTTGCTGGAGGTGGAGGAGCACCAGGATCTGGAGGTGTTGGTTATGGACCAGGGACTGGGTACGGTCCAGGAGGAGGAGTTGGACCAGGGACTGGGTATGGTCCAGGAGGAGGAGCTGGAACAGGGACTGGGTATGGTCCGGGAGGAGGAGTTGGACCAGGGACTGGGTATGGACCTGGAGGAGGAGCTGGACCAGGGATTGGATATGGTCCAGGAGGAGGAGTTGGTCCAGGGACTGGGTACGGTCCAGGAGGAGGAGTTGGTCCAGGGACTGGGTATGG
>JAODUH010004211.1:0-10850 GCA_027564835.1 Typhlichthys subterraneus | reverse complement strand
ATGGTCTGTTCAAGTTTGGATTTAGAATATGAGGCATTTAAGATGCATATGAAATTGCTTAATGATATACAATCTTACTCATTATTCCCTTTCAAATGAATTGATATATGAAGGCTAGTAATACTTGGTTCTCCCTGGTCCATTTCAAGTCTTGGTGATTTGGAACGCCTCCTTTGCAAATGTGTTGGACTCATCTACCTGGGGACGGAGCGTTTCATGGCAAACATTCCACCTGCCAAACTAGTAGCCCTCAACATGTCAGGTAATGTATTGTACCACATCCACCTGTAGGTCTCCTGATACAGTAGTTTGCCTACAAAGAAACAACGTCCTCTCTGAGATAATGAACAAAACTACTGTACCTGCTTCCATAATAAACACCTGGCCAGCACACAGTGGATTCTGCTGCTGCCTATTTTGAACAACAACTGGGGATGGCAATATTACTGTAGACCACTGGTTTGTATCACTGTCACTGAGCTGTATTTTGTAAGAATTTCATTATTAAGGAATCTATGAGAAATACATAAAATATATTTGTCTTTGAACATGCATTTTGAAATGCAGCGAATCCAAAATTATGGAAACACATACATATAATGTGTATGACCTTGTCTGCCACTAGGTGTCACACTAAGCACCAGCACCTCAGACCAAAATAAATGTTTCATGGGCCACACATGCATGCACGCAGGCGCTCAGATTACAACACAGTGTTGTGTCATTCTGCATGCAATTACTCTGCTATATCTTTGCATAGATGGTATTTGAATGTATGTCAAATGTTTGAAGTATTTAATGTAATGGTCTAATTGAATAATCTATAGAGGAAAGAGGAAAGTAACAGATGAACATTGAAATTAGGAGTGGGTTTACGCATTTGTTACATAAGCAGATCATGGTGTAATGGCCTTAATCAAACATCAGTCTTTTACCTCTTGTGCGTGTCTGTCTGTGTCTCTCTGTCGGTCTCTCTGTCGGTCTGTCTGTCGGTCTGTCTAACGCTGTCGTGTGTGTTGAAATCAGTGAGAATGTATTATAAGGTCCCTGCTGTGACATTTGATAGTATATTAGTATGGTTTTAAAGTTAAATGGGGAAAGGACAGACCAGTTCTAATGTTAATGCATGGAAAACAAAGGTTCTTTAAAGGGACATTGTAAGAGTGTGGGCCCTTTTCACACCGATTGATATTCTCAGTTTTGTATCTAAACAAGCTGGAATGAATATTAGGCCTTTGTTGGGGGGGAGGTTCTTTGCTGTAACAAACCGTTCAGACACTAGTGTTCAAGGAGAGTTTATGTGGGGAAGGTTTAATGTCCACCGTAGCACATTCCCTTATAGTCTTTATATGCATGGAAGTTTGGGCCCAATAGGCCTTTCAGCCCTTCACACCTTCATTAGAAGAAAAATAACATCTGTAGAAAACAATGGCAGCATGCTGCTGGGTGGACTGTACTGGCTGTGACAGAGAGCCAGCCACGTTGGCCTCAAGAGTCTGCCCCAGGCAAGTCTTGTGCATCACCCACTGGCTGGCGTTAGCGCCGGCTAACTATAGTGCGACTCACACCATCGTGTGAATACCAGCTGTTCCTTCCTCACGCTGGACCCATCTACCTCACTGGTCAGCAATAACATCATTACAGCAGGTGAGGCCCAATTAGTGCGTAGTTGAATGATGCTAGAAATAGTGTATCATTCATCCTACTACTCTTACTGACGTGGCTCAAATACTGTAGGCTACCTATACTGATTATCTGAGAAGCTTGTAGTAATACAGTAGGCTCAATAGTTAGGCATCACCATTTCTGTGAAGCGGCCCAGGACTGTTAATCCTCAGACCTCTCTGATAGGCCAGGGAAGGGGAGGGGCTGTGGGCTGCATCATTAATCACCCCAGCCTCCTTGGCAAGACATAAGCCTGTCTTTCTGGTGTCAGACCATCTTGGCAAGTTCCATCTGACCTGATAGCTGAAAGCCCTTGACTTTGACTCTCATGGATATGGATATCTGGTTATGCTGCTATTGTACCTGTTTGAGACCCTTGATTCTATCAATAGTCTCTGGAGTATGTACTGTCTCCTTTTCTCTCTCACTGATGTCACTTCATACTGTAGAATGTGGATTCTAGTCCTGTTTTATCTACTGTTTCTACAGAAGCGTCAACCGTACCAAGATAATTTATGGCAGAGTGCAAGCCACAGCTCACACTGGTACTCTCTAAGTAATAGAAAAACAGTCATATCTAACACTAAAATAGTAATTATCTAGCCATGTACAGTATAGACCCATTTACTGTTTACAAACAATGATGCACAAGTGAAATACATGTGTTTCGCAACACATGTATGTCAAGCTTGTCAAGCTGTGCAAGAACATTAACCATCAAAGATCACACTTTTTTTTTTTTTTTGCTTGCAGCCTATCGTCAAAATGCCTAAAGGCTGCTGGTTGCTAAAATAATCCTCTGACATAGTGAAATATTGAATGTTTTTAGACGAGAGTGACAAGGAGGTGTGATGCCAGAATCTGTATGTCTTCCGAAAACGGACTAAAACAGCAAAAGTGCATTTTATGGGCTGTATTTCCATTCTAAAGATATTTAAACTGGTAAAAAAGACTAAGATACATGCTAATAGAAGGTGACATAATGTTGAGTAATAAGGATAATTTATTTAGTGCATATATTGGGCTAAACTACACTCCATGCTCATGTACTGGTATCACATAACAGAGTGCCAGATGGCCGTGCTGTTCGACCTGGCTCAGACCAGCACCAGCTCTCTACGCCAGTTAAAGAGGGACATGGACAAGAGGTAACATAATTGGCTCCCGCTCACCTTTGTTATCAGGCCCTAATGTAGTGCATGCAGTCAGCATCCATTCTGTTTTCACCCCCATGTCTCTGTGTGACTTGCAGTGCAGTACAGCTTGCTCTAGAGCGACCCCTGGAGGCTGCGCTTCTCCTCAGTCTGTGCGGTGTCCGATGTATCGTCCTCAACCAGTGGCACACCACGCCTCAGACAAATGCACACAATATGGCCTCCGTTTTGGCCGGTGGGCGTTAGCAACAAACGGCACACATACACACCAACACATGACACATGGCAATGTCACATGACCACATTACACCTTTACGGTCCCGTGTTGCAGGTCTGCTGACAGCTGATCTTACTTCTGGGAAGGCTGTGCACAGCCTGAGGAGGAGAGATGCCCAGCAGTCAGACTGCAAAGCTACTGGATCACATGGTACTGTCTGCGTTCCATTGAGCCAGGCACTGTGAAGCCTGTGTATACATATGGAGTGGTTTGTGTATATGGAGACAGCTTTGATGTCTGGCTGATTTTTCATTTGTCTCTGCCCCCACACACACACACATGAATCAAGGACCCCACAGTGCCAGCAGCTCCGATGACGTCCACAATACGGTGCCCATGGAACCATCAGCCTTCAACTGCATTCTGTTTGGCCTGCCAAATGTAATTATCACATGATAAATCCCTTATTAAACAACAATATGCAGTTGTCCTCCTCATTAACAGTTTAATCATTAATTTTTATGTAATGTGTTTTTTCAAATAAATGTGCTACTGTAGTTTAAGTCTACAGTGAACTTGAGTAGCCTACCAACTGGTAATCTTTTCTCATGGATGGCATGGAAGTCCTAGCCTGGTGTAACTAGACCATATTCACTTTGTAAATATAGTCTGGCCACGCTCCATTGGGAAGTGTTAACAGTCGTTGCCGGCCACATCTGGTGAATTTTGAAACTATTGGACAGCGCTGAACCAGTTAGTGTTGTTCGCCCCATATAGCTATAGCACCATTTAGAAAGACGCTGTACTTAAATGCCATCGTATTGCCCACCCTGATTGGGTGGCTGTGAAAACTCTAATGTGAACTTAATCTCAGCTAAATGCTTTTATCTGAGAGCAATAGTCAGTACTTGTGTCCCTCAAACCACCAGTGCTCATGATCCTAAGGGGGTGGATAAATACAAACCAAAATAATTGACAAATCTAGGTCCAGGTAATTATGTGTTTAAATATGTGAAGTCCTTTATTTACAGTAATAGTCATAGGCCAACCCTCTTTAAAGTCCTGTTGTTTTGTTTTGTGAAAATAATTGTTGTTAAACTGAACCTTAGGATATCAGGATGGTCTCACGAGGCTAGGGAAATAATACCTATATTAATATTCAATAGCCCTCTGTCGCTACAGAACATTGTGCCATCAAAGCAAGCATCCAACCCACTCGTAAAGGTTGGTTGTGAATTACATTCTACTGTAATGTGTCCTACACCAGCGACGATGGTTTTACATACATATATTTACAGTTGCATCTGCTGTACACGCTGCTGAGCCAGTGCAGATATTACTGGTTGTAAACATGAATGAAGCTACAATATATTAGCTTATTCTGTAATCATTTGACTATATTGTAGGAGTAAATTAATATATTCTTGAGAGCCCAAATGAAAATGCATGTCAGTTAACTAAAGCATGTATGTATTTCGTATTTTATGTTTATGGTGCACTGCCTTTCTCTCTCTCCCACTCCTGAACAACTGAATGGTTATAACTGTTCTATACTCCCCTTTCTGCAGTGCTCATATGCTCAGTTAGGGAGAGCATGAGTTATCCTACAGCCACGGGCACTGTTTGTGAACAGCTGTCTATGAAAACATACTGTGGGCTACTGTTGGCACAGGCAGTGAGCTGAGCTGGTTAGGATGTTTGGGGTCCTGAGTGCTATAAAATACTATGAACAAAACAGCAAAAGAAGTCCTTCATTTATACAACATGGTCAGACATTGATATTCTTTATTCTGGTTTTTTCTTTCTGCTTAGAGATTCCCACCTCAAATAGATTTAAGGTATACCTTTATATGCTATATTTTAACTTTATATAGTGCAAAATATACAATGCAAATGTGCAATGTGACTTGACTCCAGTTCTGAGAAATCGTGATTTATTCTTTCAATTAAAACTGATCTGAAATAAATTTGGATTTGCAGTTTGAACATTTTAATCCACACATTTTTCACTGGTAAACACTTTGTAGGATAGAAAATTCCTATTCTTTCAGGCCGTGACCTGCAGGTTTATCGTGGGATGCCTTACTATTTAATGCACTGGATTTCACACATTTGTTGTCAAGGTTGGAGCATAATCAAAACTGAATCCCCAACAGAATGATTAGAGCTCAAACGTGCATCCAGAGTTAAAAAGTTAGCATAATGCTGTTTTGGTGCTTTAATCAGACACTGATGGGTTTATTGCCAGAATGGGGAGAACATTAATTTGTTCCATGGTTCACAGCACAGCAAAATGTGTCCAAACATTCCTCACACTCGTGCTGGGAAAGGCAAACTACTCAAAGCAGCTTGGGAACCCTGGAACATGAGCCTAGATAATGACCAAGTTTGCATCCAATAGGATAAAGCAGTACTGTATATTTTGCTCTCCTAAATCCTGGATTTTGTCCTTGCTCAGATTAAATACTTCCTTCTGTACTTTCCTTGCACGAAATAGGATGTGGGCCTGTGAATTACCTTTTCATAACAATTTGCTGTAATAATTGCTTGAGATTTCTCTGTCTGATAGGAGCAAAAAAATAAATGGCTGGGGTCTCGTCTCACCTTTTGCTCTCAAAACAAATTTGTATTGATTTTGCCGGTAAAAGAAGCATGCAGTACGGTACACCCACTCCATAGCAACATCGCGAGTCATAAAAAAAAGGTTTGTATCTCCCAAGGCCAGTGTTGTCCTGTGAACTACACTGTTGATAATGAGATTGCAGTTTCTTCCTCGTGAACAGACACATAATTTGTATTATTAATTATTAAGTGCCATTACACACTGTTTAAGAATACAGAGTATATAGTGTACACATTAGGAACCAATACAGTACTTACCATCAGCTTTTAAGACATGATTTTATCAGATCATGTGATCAGGTAAGGACTATTGTTCCTTGACGGTTGCACCTTCTGTCTGTTGGACTCTGCCTGTCTCTAAAGTGTGGCTTGTTCTGTGTTTACCAAGGGCCCTAAACCCTCTGGGCAGCCGGCAGATGTCGCTTTTTTTGCCATCTGCTTTCAATGAGCAAACGCACTCGCACACATTGTACAGTATACTGTTTACACTGTACGTGCATTTGTAGTACAGTATGTGTTAGCGTCTGTGTGTGTGTGAGTGCGCACAAGCGTTAGACTGATAATTTTAAAATCCCTAAAAAACTTCAAACTGTTGCATTTAACTGCCTTTAATGGCAGTTAGGTGGTCTAACATATTTGTGACAGAGGATCTATCTACTGTGGGAAGCTTCAGCTTACATCATACTGCTCTCTGGGCATCAAGAAGGTAGCAATCAATGTATAGTGCACACAAACACTGAGGAATACTATAGAATATACAGTAGGCTACTGTATAACCAAGATTAATTGGGAGGCTTATTAAGGTTTCAAATGTTGGTAGGAAATGTACTGTATGTTGTGAAATTGAACAGTATAACAGAATGTTTGATTATCGTGGTTTTTGAACCATCAGCTATTTACCAATGACCATATTGTCAGTCACTTTTGATAAGTATTTGCTAAATGCCGTAAATGTAAAAATTAATAAATATTTCAGTAATAAAGGCATCAAATCAAAAACTGTTATGAATTGAGTGTTCTCTTAATACAGTTTGGTTTGCCATAAATCATCTTGTAAGATATAATCGCCTGACCTCTTCGGGAGAGGGAATTATAAATAAAGTCGATCAGTCTCGAGTCTACTTAAACAGTAGTCATTCCAGTCAATGCAGAGCGTGCACTAATCAGACACAACTGTCTATTCTATCTAAAAATCGAACCACGCCATCAGACATCAAGTTGTATTGCTTGAGCACTGTATGGTGAACAGACCACTGAAATGGTATGTTGATCAACTTTCATACAAAGTAAATATTTGAGTTATTAGTACAACTTTGCTCGGCCGGCCTTTTGCTATAGTTTTCTTCCTACAGTACCTCTCTGAAGCTTGCCAGGTGAGCGCTGGAGGCTGCCGTCAGATGCCCAGACTCCTAATGGCGACCGATCATGACTGTGCTTCAAAGCCAGTCTGACAAGCATGGCTGATTGATGTAGCCCTCTGAAACCAATGTTGAGCGTGCGGCTTCTGTATTCAAGGCCTGAGCGGTCTGTATGCTAACCATGAATGCTTACTTACAATGCCATGATTTATCGTAATGTCTCACCTGACTAGAGCCCTTCCTTGTCGTTGCTGCACACGATTAGCATCATAAATGTCCTATTGCTTTTCTCGCTTGCAGCCAAGTAGCCTACTTATTGTATGTACAGTCATATGAAAAAGAAAGTACACCCTCTTTGTATTCTCTTGTTTTTCATAAGACATAATAACAATCATCTGTTCCTTAGCAGGTCTAAATATTTGGTAAATGTTACCTCAGATGAACAACACCACATGGCCAGTGGTGGACTCGGTGGGGGCAGAAGGGGCAATCTCCCCCCTTAGAAAACACAGCTGGAAAAGCGCCCTCTCAGATGCCCGTATAGTAGATAAAACATGATATAGTGCCCTCTCGGATGCCCGTATGGTAGATAAAACATGATAAAGTGCCCTCTCGGATGCCCGTATGGTAGATAAAACATGATAAAGTGCCCTCTCGGATGCCCGTATAGTAGATAAAAGTGCCCTCTAAGGTGCCCCTGTGAGAAAATGTGGTAAAGTTCTCTTCAAGGTGCCCTTGTGTGAGGAAATGTGGTAAAGTGCCCCGATATGACACATTTCAACAACAAATGTCCGCCACTGCACATGACATATTACACCGTGTCTTGATATATTTAACAAATATGAAGAAGCTGTGTGAAAAACTAAGTACACCTTATGATTCAATGGCTTGAAGAACCACCTTTAGCATCAATTACATGAAGTATCCATTTTCTGCATCATTGTAGAGGAATTTTGGACCCCTTCTTTACAATGAAGCTTCAGTTGATTGAAATTCGCGGGCATTTGTTTATGCACTGCTATCATAAGGTCCCGTCACAGCATTTCAATTAGGTTGAGGTCTGGACTTCAACTGGGCCATTGCAACACCTTGATTAGTTTCTTTTTCAGCCATTCAGTTGTAGATTTGCTGGTGTGCTTGAGTTCAGTGTCCTTTTGCATGATCCAATACCAGCCAAGCTTTAAATGTCAGACAGACGTCCTCACATTTGACTCTAGAATACGTTCGTATTCAAAGGAGTTCATGTTTAATCTATGATCTGTGGCTGCAAAACAATCCGAAATCAACACCACCTCCACCACCATGCTTGACAGTTGTTTGGTTTTCGCCAAACGTGGCGCTGTGCATCATGGCCAAACATGTCCACTTTGGTCTTCTCTGTCCAAAGGATATTGTTCCAGGTCTTGTGGTTTGTTCAGATGCAACTTTGCAAACCTAAGCCGTGCTGCAATGTTCTTTGCAGAGAGAATAGGCTTTATCCTGTCAACCCTTTCAAACTAACCATATCTGTTCAGTCATTTTCTAATTGTACTGCCATGCATTTTAACATTTAACATGCTAATTGCGGCCTGTAAAGTCTGAGATGTAACTCTTTTCCTGAGATTGCATGGTCTGACCTTGGGGTGATTTTGATGGGACATCCACTCCTGGGATGATAGACAACTTTCTTGAATGCTTTCCACTTTTGAATAAACCTTCTCACCTTATACAGTACCCCTTCCGAGATTGATGGGCAGCAACAATTGCTTTTCCAAGATCAGGATCCTCCCTGGCATTGTGTTAACACACACCTGAATGCACTAGACCAACAATCTGCTAAAACCTTGCTTTTTATAGAGGTTGTCACACTTATTGATAATCAATGGAGCAAGGGCATTTGATTAGCAGCATATGTCTGCCACGTAGCATTTTAATTCCTATGGAATCAGTAAGGGTGCAGTGTTTTTCACACATGGCTTTTTCATTTTGGCTTTATGTTTGTTAAATATATCATGACACAGTGTAATACAGCATGTGGTGTTGCTCACCTAATGTAGCATTTACCAAATATTTAGACCTGCTAAGGAACAGATGATTGTTATTATGTCCTGACATGTAAAACCATATACAAAGAGGGTGTACTTTCTTTTTCACATGACTGTATTTTTAGAGTTGACTGTGGCAAGACAATGCCTTTACCTCATTAACATATGTCCATCTAAACAACATAATATTTATTAGCATTTTATTAGATTTTACTTTTTATTTTTTACAGGTTTAACTGGTATAGTAGTAGTATACAGTATAGGTGATATGAGTGCAAAGAAGTCACCTGGCTTGTTTCCCAGTAAGACCACTCATATGTCCCAGCCAGGCCACAATATCCTTTCTTTTCCACAGTGATTACATTTGCAACAAGCAAACCACGCTTATTTATTTATTTAGCATTATTATTTAGATTTTCTTCCAACATTATTACCGTCTGATTTGTTCATGTATTTGTTGAGGTTAGTAAACTGCAAATGGAAAGTAAATCGCTCTCAATGTAATTATTTTCATGTGGCATTATTATTCAGATATTATGTAGATCTTTGCAGTCATAATTATGCATTATGTGCATGTGATCACATAATGAGATGTTATAATGTCGAAACAGATGACTGTATAGTTGGCTGCATTAAATGCAAAGGACTTTTCTGTTGTGACATTGGTGCCTAATTGCAGACACAAAAATAGACTGACACTACATGCATGTATTGAAGTTAACATTTTAGTTTAGGATGATTGCATGCACAATATTTGCAGCGTCTTCAGTGATTTACTCAGTGTCGACGCAATATTCAGCTGAGATAAAGTATGCCTGAAGGATGTATGATATATTGTATATGAAAATGAATTGCAAGGTTATCATACATGTGCAGATTGTGTTGCCTTGCAGTATGAAATCCAAGATTTAGAGGGAAACAAGATATAATCTGAATATATACTGTGAAATAAGATGTTATGTACAAGAAGACATCAGAACTTCCTTCAAAAGGTTTTACTTCCTAGATGAACCTTGATGTAGCTGAACAATGATGACCAATATGGCATGATTATACAAATATATTGTCTCTGACTGCCATTGAGAGAACCACTGTGGCTGTCATTATGGTTAGACAATAGGTACAATCACATCTCGATCCACTTTCTAATGATTCAACCATTACAGTGAAACATGGATTAGACATCAATTATTGGCCCACAGATAGTCCTATCTGTCCATCTCCATCTTCTCCCACTTATCCGGAGTCGGGTCGCAGGGGCAGCAGCTCCAGCGAGGGACACCAAACTTCCCTTTCCCGAGCCACATTAGTAAGGTCTAACTGGGGGATCCTGAGGCATTCCCAGGCCAGTGTGGAGATTTAATCTCTCCACCTAGTCCTGGGTCTTCCCCAAGGCCTCCTCTCAGCTGGACGTGCCTAGAACACCTCCCAAGGGAGGCGCCCAGTGGGCATCCTTACTAGCTGCCCGTACCACCTCAACTGGCTTCTTTCGACACAAAGGAGCAGCGGCTTCTGACGGATAGCTGAGCTTCTCATCCTATCTCTAAGGGAAACGCCAGCCACCCTTATAAAAAAGAAAAAATTTTGGCCGCTTGTACCCGTGATCTTGTTCTTTCGGTCATGACCCACCCTTCATGACCATATGTAAGGATAGGAATGAATCTTTTCATCACAACGGTGAAGTAAAGTGATTGCAATACCGCTCCCGCTGCTCTGATTCTCCAGCCAATCTCCCGCTCCAATGTCCCCTCACACGCGAAGACCCCAAGGTTAACCACTTGGGGTAAGGACTCAGTTCCCAGTTCACCCG
>JAODUH010004210.1:0-10851 GCA_027564835.1 Typhlichthys subterraneus | reverse complement strand
ATGTGTTATTATATTATTATTGTTAGATAGGGACAATGTGTTGTTATATTATTATTGTTACATAGGGACAATGTGTTATTATATTATTATTGTTAGATAGGGACAATGTGTTGTTATATTATTATTGTTACATAGGGACAATGTGTTGTTATATTATTATTGTTAGATAGGGACAATGTGTTATTATATTATTATTGTTACATAGGGACAATGTGTTGTTATATTATTATTGTTAGATAGGGACAATGTGCTGTTATCATGTTAGTACTGATACCATGTTAGTATTGTTTCATAGGGACAATGTTTTGTTATATTATTATTGTTACATAGGGACAATGTGTTGTTATATTATTATTGTTACATAGGGACAATGTGTTGTTATATTATTATTGTTAGATAGGGACAATGTTCTGTTATCATGTTAGTACTGATACCATGTTAGTATTGTTACATAGGGACAATGTGATTGTAGGAGCCACATTTACATTTTTCATAACTCTTTTAATTTACATAGGGACAATGTGTTATTATTATAATAATATTGCTACATAGGGACAATGTATTATTATATTATTATTGTTACATAGGGACAATGTGTTGTTATTATAATAATGTTGTTACATAGGGACAATGTGTTGTTATGGTATAATTATTGTTTCTATGGGACAATGTGTTGTTATTATATTATACCTTTATCTTTGTCTTTATACAGAGAATTATTGTTTGCTGCTATATTAATGCATAAGTAATTAATAATGTATTAATATTAATGAATGTATAGTCCACCTTTAATACAATCTGTTGTCATGCATGGTGTTTATGATGTTTATGACGCTATTATATTTTATTGATGATATGCCATTCATGTTATCACATGCATCTCTATTACTTGGGGGGTTCAATGTGCAGCATCGTGACCGATCCAGACGGCACACCGTGCCTACGCCATTGTGTTGCCATGGGCAACGTGACATTTAGAGAGCCTTCTAGAAGCTTCATCTGGACCTTCTCCTGAGTGGTCTGGTCAGGGGCACGTGTGCGTGCATGTGTCTTTGGTGTGTGTATGTGTGTGTGTGTGTGTGTGTGTGTGTGTGGTTTCTGTTTGTGTGTTTGTTTTATGTGTGTGTGTGTTGTTGCTGTTTGTGTGTGTCTTTTATGTGTGTGTGTGTGTCTGTGTGTGTGTGGTTGCTGTTTGTATGTGTGTTTTATGTGTGTGTGTGTGTGTGTGTATGTGTGTGGTTTATGTGTTTCTAATACATGTGTGTGTGTGTGTAGTGTGTTGTTGATGTTGTTGTGTGTGTATGATTTTTGTGTAGGTGTGTGTGTGTGCACTAGTGTGTGTGTTTAGGTGTGTGTTTTATGTGTGTGTAGGTGTGCGTGTGTGTGCACTAGTGTGTGTGTGTAGGTGTGTGTGGGGGGGGCAGCTAGAGGAGTCAGCACTTCCTGCATGTTTTATGGTGTGGGGGTGTTGAGTGTTGTTTATCTGTGATGTAACATCCTGTCTGCTGGCGCACATGTGCGTGCACACACACACACACACACACACACACAGAATGTCACATAAGACCTTCCTGGAGTCTCTATCAGACTGGCGCTCATACAAGCCCCTCCCACCACTCAGTGCCAGCAGATGGCATCTTGTGTGGCATTGTGACGGACCTGCCTTGAGCCCTTGAGCAAGGGAGTAGCCAAGTGTCTGTGGGCTGTGTTCTCATATATGGTAAATGGAAAAGGTAAAGCATGTATTCAGCGCTTTAATTTAAAGCCCCACTTTCATCCATTCACACACACATTCATAGACCGATGGTGATGGCTGCCATGCAAGGAGACACCTGACCACCAGGGGGAGCAGTTAGGGTTAGGTGTATTGCTAAAGGACACCTCGACACTAGCTGAGGATTTAGTGGGGTTCGAACCAGCGAGTTTTTGATCACCTATCGCCCCACTGCTCTACCACTGCACCACTTGCCGCCCCTATATATAGTTTTATGGTGTCAACACAGCTGATTGACAGGCAAGGAAGGGGGGGGGGGGGGGGGGGGGCATGCCATGGGACTTTGTTTCATGGACACATATGCACTATATTTATATAAGACTTCTAGCAATATTGTAATAGAAACCATGTTAGGGATAGAAGTTAGATAGATACCATGTTAGGGTTAGAAGTTAGATGACACCATGTTAGGGTTAGAAGTTAGATAGATACCATGTTAGGGTTAGACGTTAGGTAGATACCATGCTTTGGTTAGGGTTAGAAACACAAAAACGCACGCACACACGGGTACACACACACAAACACGCACATGCACGCACACACATGGGCACATGCACACGTACACACACACGCACAGGTCCAGTCCCTGCTAATGACTAGTGTCCTGTCAGACATTAGTTAAGTAATTATGTCTTTAAAGCAAATCGACTGAAGGACTTTAAATATTGTCATTTACATGCACTGCTTCCACCTTTATTAATTACTGTAAAGGATGGAACTTACAGTAATTCTCTCTGATCTCTGAGAGAGAGATAGAGAGAGAGTGCTAATTAATTGATATTTAATATGTCATGTGCCAACTTATTTGTAGTTGTTTGTTAATGTTTTGCTATTTTTTAGTTAATGTGTAGTTAATTGGTAGTTATTGTGTTGATGTGTAGTTATTGTGTAGTTATTCTTTTCAGGTTATTGTGACCCCTGACCTCCACATCACTTCCCCAGCATACTGTTGACGCTAAATATTGAGCTTCTGCCCCCACTACGGATAAGGTTGATGTTAGATATACACAGTATATATACTGTGTTTATTATGTTAGTAAATAATTCTGCGACTCACATTTTGTAATCGCAGAATTGTGCTGCTGAATATTTTATGAATGAATATATCTTTACCCAACTGCCACTGGGTCAGTTCACTTCCAAGAGCCTTTAAAAGGAAACGTTGAGAGAATAATGATGCAGCTTTGTTCCACAGATTGGATCTGAGAGGAGTTCTGTGGAAGGACTGACCATGAAATGGACGCCATCCTCCCTGGGAGAACTCAACCAGACACATGAATAAATTAACATCTAAATACGTCTCTCAATACCAGATGTGACATTTGATCCTATTAATTTTGGACTCTGTAAAAGTGCAATACCTCCTTGTTGTGGTTTCTGGTTTAAAATGTAATTATTGTGACTCATCAAGACAGAAGCCTACTGTCATCAGGTGAGCATAGCCTGTAGTCAGGTAAGAGTCAAGTTAATAGCTGTGTGTACAGTGTGTATTAGTACATATCCCAGGACGCTGTTGTAAATAAGATTTTATAAATAAAAAATACTATAAAATATGTTCCCTGCTATGCTCCATGCTATGCTCCCTGCTAAGAACGAATGTGATTACATTTCCACCAGCCAGGGTTGGATTGGTCCAATTGGCCATCAGGAGAGGTGGGACATTTCCAGATGGGCCGCTGCCATTGGTTGGGGTTAGGGTTAGAGCTAACCCTAACCCTAACCCTGCCTTGTTTTAGCAGGCCTGTGATCCTTATTGGCTAGGATAGGCCCTAATTAGGCTAATTAAGTGCACCTGGGCAGATCACTTATTTAGGTGTGTTCCAGCACACTGTCTGCCTGACCCTCCTGGCACCACATCTGCTGTTGTTTGGTTCGGGCTTCTTAGTTTGGTTAGCATGCAACATGCACCACATATATTCAGTACATACACCTACAGACATTCACACCTCATTCTATGTTATTCTGTTTGTTAGTTAAGAGTTTGGTTTGTTTGGTTTACGGCCCTGGAGCCAGATCGTAACAGTGTTCTTGTTAGTTCCATCAGTGTTGATAGGGTTACAAGCTAAAAACAATTTAGAGATGCAGAGCATAAAACCAAGGCAGATGGGTCAAAATCAGTAGGTGAGATGCGAGATCTGATAATATCAACCTTGATGATATTGAAGCTCAAAAAAGTTTCAGTCATTTCATGAGCAGCATCTGGGAGTACAGCAACATGATTTAGTGCCGTGTTTATTGCACTAAACAATGTTTTCGGCCTGTGTGCATTTTTAGCAATGATATCTGAAAAATGCTTTGCTTTAGATGCTTTGACAAGATGTTGGTAGGATGCTAGACAATCTCTCAATAGTTCATAAAATATTTGCGACTTATCTTTTTTCTATTTTCTCTCTGCTTTCCTACACTGTTGTCTGAGAGCCCGAGTCTCACTTTTAAACCAGGGTTGAGATTTTACCTTGGGTCCCTTAAGTTTGAGTGGAGCAACAATATCTATCTATATATGTCTGTACTAGTGGTATTAAAGAGAGTCACAAGCTCCTCTGTACTTGGAGAGGAGGAGGGATACTTTGTAATGATAGTATAAGTAGCTATGAAGGCTAGGGGATGGTTCAGAGAGTGATACATTAAACATCACAGGTATGTGGTCAGATCGAATGAGTCCACAAGTTGTTGAAACTGGTTTACACCAAAGGTTTTGATGGACAGCAAACATTATATTATAATAATACAATCAAACTATGATGATCATCAATGATTAAAATGTTGTCAGAGTTAGGCACAATCAGTGATAGAAAATCTGAACATGCACATATAAAGTCCTTGTACTTAGGGGGTATATACGCATGTCCATAAAACAGTGGATTGGCCAGTTCAACTGTTAATACCTGCACATCAAAGCGTAAGTACTTGTTAACCAGCAATATTCTGCATTTAAAGCTATTCTTAAAAACTGTCGCTATGCCACCACCCTTGCCCATAGTTCTGGGAGAACTAAAAAAGTCACTGGGTGAGATTTCAGAAAGAGGGCTTAGATCGCCGACATTAAGCATCTGCACAGTACTGTATATACGGTGTAGTTCTTTCTTCACTGAGGCTCTGGTGAAACGCTGAGTTTCTCTCTTCCTGCTCCATGCCCTCTGCACCTCCACCGGGCATCTCTCTCTTCAGACAACCTTGCCCAGGGGAGTCTGCTGCTCTTCATGGAGACACTCCTTTTCATCGTCTTCATCTTCCCCTCTTCTGCCTATGCTGGCTCTTTATGTCTCTCTCCTCCTCTCGTCCTCTCCTCCCTCTCTCCTCCCTCTCTCACTCCCTCTCTCACTCCCTCCATCCATCCATCTTGTCTTCGTTAAACCAATGTTGCTAGTTGTGCTATTAATACAGAAGTAGGTTGACTCCTCTAAACAGACATGGAGAGGTGTGTTTGTTGGTTTCCATCTCTAGGTTGGCTCAACACACAACTGGTTCATTTAACCTGCTGGTTGATCATCTGTAATGTTTAGCTGAGGAGCTGGTGCTATTTACGACAATGTACCTCATATAATAAGGTTGGATTGGAAATAAACACACTGTGATGTGGTATACCGTAGACTATATAGTAGTATACACTTAACCAGTGATGTGGTATATCGTAGACTATATAGTAGTATAAACACTCTATCAACATCTGTGGCTGTTCATTCAACACCAGACCTTTAGCAGGGTTGAAGGAAGCTTATTAGCTGAAATGCTAAATAAAACCATAAGCTAAGGTTAAGACTCTTCCATTCATTAACACTACATCACATGGGCAACTCTGTGCTGAAGTCTGATACCCACACATGCTTGACGACATTCTGGAAGTGAGGAAGTCGATTTTCATTGGCTGTTAGTATTTTCACTCACAAAGTCTGTATCTGTAATTCTAGAGTGACGCTAGTGCAGTGATTCATTTACTAATTTTAGTTACTTACTTTTATTATAAGCAGTTTAACAACTTATAAAACAGCCAGTCATGTTGGTAAGCTTCACAACTACTTATAAAACAGCCAGTCATGTTGGTAAGCTTCACAACTACTTATCAAACAGCCAGTCATGTTGGTAAGCTTCACAATAACTTATATAACAGCCAGTCATGTTGGTAAGCTTCACAATAACTTATATAACAGCCAGTCATGTTGGTAAGCGTCACAAGAAATTTGTTTGTAAAAGTTTAATGTCCGACTTTGTCATTGAGTTACGTAGTTGGTTGTTGTGCACGTCAATCAAAATGCCTCCCCGGTCACGTAGGCAGCTCTTGACGCAGTTAGCCAGGCTGTGTCCCAGACTTGACGTAAGGAGAGGCTCTGCCCGACTAGGCTGAACCTACTGGTGTCTACTAGAGGGGGTGCTGCTGTCTTCACCCTGGCACGCCTGCTGCTGTCACCTAGGTAACACCTCCCCCAGGAGGCACAGGCCATTAGCAGCAGCAGGAGGGGAGGTGTAATGCCTCCAGCCTGCAGATAGGGGGCGGGAGGTGGGGGGCTTTTGTGTAGGTGGTCAATGATTCATTGTTACCATAGCGCCCTGGACAACCAGTGTCACTAGAAGTTATAAGAAGAACACTAATTTGTCTTTATGTATTCTATATTGTGTTTGTCTATCTGCTTTAACAACACACACACACACACGCACACGCACACACACGCACACACACACACGCACACACACATGGAGAAAGAGATTGTTAGTAATAACACTAGACCTGAAGCAGTGCCTTATAAATAAATAATCAGCTCTCTGGTACACACACACACGCACACACGCACACACACACACACTCCTCTGGAAGAGGGAGGGGGGTGGTCATGTTCATCTATCTGTCTATCTATCTATCTATCTATCTATCTGTCTATCTATCTGTCTATCTGTCTGTCTATCTGTCTGTCTGTCTGTCATGTATGTATGTATGTTAAGGATCACATCATGCATATATGCTAGGGATCACATCATGTATGTATGTTAGGGAGCACAGCGTAAACAGAGGCTTCGCCAAACTGCAGAAAGAACACTTTAGCTTTTTATTCTACGCTGGATGTCTCAAACTTGTGGCTGATGGTGCAATCAGTTATGGCACCACCCTCTAATTGTAACCTGCGGTGCCTATAGTGTAAATAAATAACATTCTACCCCCACCGGCAAAATGTCAGTTTGGACGACGATAAAAAATGAAAATTAATGCTGAAGCAGCTTCTCGTAGGGAAGTGAAAGAAGATGACCTGAAAGGCCAAATTAAAGAAAAAGGTTTCTTTTGTGCTAAGAGCAAATCTTCTCTTGATGACTTCTGTCTTTGCTTTCCTTATGAAGCAAGCAAACATGCTAACTGGATAAAACCTGCTGTAGAAATGTCACAGCAAAACAAACTTTACAACAGAACCACTTTTTCATTCCACAAAGAGCATCTTACCAAACTGCATCCCTGCATTTCCAGCAGAACGAGTTGTGCTCCGTTCATACGTATGCATAAACACACTAACACAATGGTACATGAGCCCCTGTGTGAGTGAGAAAACATTTATACTGTTATTTTGCAGGGATACAGATTTTAAGTAAATAGGTGATGTACCTGAATATGAATGGATGAGTGTGTATGAATAATGCAAATCATTTGTATGAAGTTTTGTTAAGCTGTGTTCCAGTGTGTACACCTGATGTAATGGAGTGTTTGTTTCCCTGGAGAGTTGTCATGACAACAGATGGATTATGACACTGTGAAATTGGCCAGGGACACCTCATTTTATTTACAAAAGAATGAAATGAGTCACACACAGTTAAAGCACACACTGACCTTAACGTGCGTTTGAGTTTGCTCAGTTACATGATGCTAACACTAAGCTAACGGTAAGCTAAGGCTGGTGGTTATCAGCACATCACCTGCAGCCACAGGGTCAAAGGTCAACTGCAGAACCACGCCCCCCACTAGGAACAAAGAGGTGTCAAGGCCTGGTTCAGCAGACAAGCAGCGATCGAAGGTTTCCACTCCACTTCCTCATGATGGGCTCTCAGCGTTAACGCTCCATTCTGCTGCGCTGCTCTTCAGAGTGCCTCTTGCATCACCGTGTGCATCGATAGACATCCATATTCCTCTGGAAACACACTGAATAGCATTAAACATGAATCACCTGCTGACACTAACATTCTACTAAATATACTAGAAATTAGAAAACTTGCCAATGACAGAAGATAAAATGTACAATTCAGGTATTTCAGAAGCATAATAAAATGAAAGTGAACCATAGATATGCACACAGAAATACTCAACATGGTCACAGGAGTCAAATATATTTTGTATCAATATGGGATGTGGTTTCTATCATAGAATTATGCATGATTTCATGTTCTGTAAAATAACATTCAGCTGCTTGATGGCTTCAAACTAGTAGCGTTTTATAATATATTGTATTGTTGGCGTAGCAACGGATGCTGACAGGGGTCTGCTCTGCAGCAGGGAGACGTGCTCATGTGGGTGGAGGCTATATAATGGTGGCGCCCACGTGAAGCGAGGTTTGGAATTATTTCAGCTGCTAATCAGGTTCAGTGGCACTTATGTCAGACAAACTAAGTTTGATTAGAAACCATTTACACATGATTGACAGCTCTACAAATGAATTGAGTGACATCTCTGTAACTGTAGAGAAAGGCCAGAGCAAACGTTTGCTATTGGCAAAACAAAGGTAGGAAACCTGGATGCCCTTCAAATCAGTAAATGGTCCAAATTCACACACTCTTTGATTTGTGTAGCTCAACACAAAAAGCCTCATGCAGTACATCCACATGAACACCCCCTCCTTACATGCACCTGAACACCTCCTCCTTACATCCACCTGAACACCTCCTCCTTACATGTACCTGAACACCTCCTCCTTACATCCACCTGAACACCTCCTCCTTACATGCACCTGAACACCTCCTCCTTACATCCACCTGAACACCCCCTCCTTACATCCACCTGAACACCTCCTCCTTACATGCACCTGAACACCTCCTCCTTACATGCACCTGAACACCCCCTCCTTAAATCCACCTGAACACCCCCTCCTTACATCCACCTGAACACCTCCTCCTTACATGCACCTGAACACCCCCTCCTTAAATCCACCTGAACACCCCCTCCTTACATCCACCTGAACACCTCCTCCTTACATGCACCTGAACACCCCGGGCTTTGGAGGGGGCAGCCTATTGCATTGAAGGGGGCGGGGCTTCGGAGGGGGCAGCCTATTGCATTGAAGAGGCGGGGCTTTGGAGGGGGCAGCCTATTGAATTGAACAGGGCAGAGCTTCGACGGGAGCAGTCATTTGCATTGAAGAGGCGGGGCTTCAGAGGGAGCAGCCTATTGCATTGAAGGAAGAGGTGGTTTTGTTTTGATATGTTTAAATAACAACAATCCATCTCCAGCATCGCTGACTCCATTCCGTTCATCTTCAATGAGATCTGGTGAAAATGCACCATGTTGCTATTATAGTCACATAATATTTAGTTAATTATCACGTTGCCATGGAGACACTCAAATGACAAATGCAGTATGTGTTTATGTCATTAGCGACATCCACTAATCATCTTTACAGGTTGAATACTGACAACTGTAAACAATGGCCATCCCTACTACGTTATATACATAAACACAGAAGAAGAATCCATGATACAGCTACAAAGGTTGTGCCTTTGATATATTTGCTAATACACTTTGTCCTTGAGGTTTATTCATAGTTGAAAGCACTGAGCACTCCCTAGAGTTGGTGTAATCACACACCAGACAATATGATTGGCTTCAACTCCAGTAGAACGAGATCACAGGCGATTAGCGTCTGGAACACAATGCCACGTGATTCTCTCCACCTCCCTCTCTATCATTCATTATTCTCTCTATCAACAAACAAACACTCTCTCTATTGGGAATTGATAAGAGGCAAATTATTCACTATGCAGCAGCCGGTATTTCATTAAGCTGCCATCTTGTTCATCACATAACACGCTCTAATTGTGGGTTGCAGGTTCTACCCAAGTCTAAGTGACTTTCAGCCTTATTCCCTTTAATCTGAAGTGTGTGAAGTTCTTTCTTCTTTCTTGAAGAGATGCTCAGACTTATCTAAGGTGAATAGGAGAAATAGTCATGGCGATTGCATCACAAGTACCTCTTAATCCACATGATTTGTTTCTGAAAAGCACAAGGTTGTCAGAACTAAGAAATGAAGAGTTTTCATATTCTGTGCCAAAGATAAAGCCTTGCATTGACACGCTCAAATAAACTGTGAATCAATAAGACTCAAGGCCAAACACTGAGATCTGTGTGATGCACAACATGGGCTGATGCCTAAACTGTTTGGTAACCTTTTGGTAACCTGAGCTACTGCAGGTGAGGAGGTCAGAACAAGCAGGCAGAGAGAGACAGTGATTAGCAGGCCTGGCTGGTTTGCTTGAATACAAACAGAACAGAAGAATGTGCGGCTGGAAGGACAACACAAGACATCTTATTGGGACGTTTAGCTGCAGGTGTACATGAGATTAAACCAGAGAAAACACGTTTATTGTCCGGTGCAGGCGGAAGAACAGGAAAACCAGCTGAATATAAATCTATGAGCCTCGCTCAGATTAAATATAACACTTGTCATTACACATGCAAGCAACAGCCACCGACAGTTACCCATAGACTCCCACAGACAAGGACATGCAATGACAATCAGCCCAGTGTGAGACCGGGAGCATTTGTGCCACGGACAGTAGCAGGCCGGTGGTTACCGAGCCTGTGAGGATGAGCAGGCGCAGGGCACGCCGCTCACCGGTGCAGCCACAGACGCTACATTCATTGAATGTAAGCAGGTAACCCGCGCTGCAAAGGACGGCAATCAGTTTTCAACAGGAGTTACATTGTTGGTATCACACCTGTGTATCAGTCTATCAACTAGCGATGCTGAGGTTAAGTAGATCAAAACCACGGGTAAGCAGGTAGATTGATATATATATATATATGTGTGTGTATATATAGATAGATAGATAGATAGAAACAGTATATACTATATATATAGGTAGTTAGATATAGATATATAGACAGACAGACA
>JAODUH010004209.1:0-10851 GCA_027564835.1 Typhlichthys subterraneus | reverse complement strand
GGAAAATCCCCTCCTCTCTCTTTCTCCCTTTGGCAGTGCGTCGCCCAATCGCCCTAATGAACAAACCGTCCCTGGTTGCTTCCTGAGTGGACAGTGTGATTTCACAGAAGTGTGATTGACTTGAAGTTACATTCTGTTGTTTAAGTGTTCCCTTTATTTTTTTGAGCAGTGTATTTACAACCAGTGATGAAACGCAGGGCAGAGTGGTATACTGGGTCCAATGATTGCAAACACTAGGCCGATGCATTCATATACAGCAGATCACCATAATCTAGCAAAGGCATAAAAGTTTCAGACACAAGATATTTTCTTGTATCTGCAACTTGCATTGCGAGAGCTCTACCGCAGGTTGGCGTGTGGGCTATTTCTTGATACAGACAATTGACAGACTGCTTTGGATAAAATCACTCTCTAGAACTGTGTCTAACACACTGCATACTTTCAACAACACAAAAGTTGTGTGTAATAAGCATTAATGCTGCAACCACACTCTACAGTAAGCATTTTCATTTGTTCAGGCGGCGAAAATAGCTAACTTTTATAAATAGGCTACTTATTTCTATCAGAGTAGGCTGTTCCACAAGCTCAATATGAGATTCGTTGGAATTGAATAATTTTTATGCTCATAACACTCTAGAAAACTAATGGGCCAGGCTATCTACAAAATTAAATAAACTACGGCATCATAGTTTAATATTGTGGATGGTGTGTAGGATATTTGTATGCCAACAAGGTGGTTCTCGGCTGTTAATCAGTCCCAGTCTGACCCTGGATGTAACATCAATAAAAAAAATCTGAATTACAACAAAGTAAAACTTGAGATGTTTTTATATAATTCAATTGAATTTTAATGTTTAGGTCTTGGAAACTGACTGAAAAGAATGTGACTGCAGGCTACTCTAGCTCAGAGGTCTTCAACAGGGGCTCTGGGATCCTAAGAGATACTGCAGGGAACCCTCCAAATTATTTGAGCACAAATAAATGTAAAATATACTCTACATTAATATAAAACTACAACCTAGCTATAAATATATGAATATGTAAATTATTGTAAAGGCATGTTATAGGGTTACACCATTACAAATGTTACTTTGAAAAGGGGTCCTTACTTTGAAAAACAGACATCTGCTCACAGTGTATTAATGTATTATTAATAATAAACAAATATAAAATATATAGTTTGTGTAAAATGTTTAAATCACTGGCTTAAAAGGGCTCCAAGATTCAGACAAATGTCAAACATGTTACAACTTTCCCTGGTCTCCCCTACATTGAGCTGTGTATGACTACAGCAATGGTTACCCAACCAGGCGCTGACATTATATGCAGGACATTCACAAGCAGCCAGGCAGTGGTTCCAGACAGTATATAATAAAAATAATATATGTAACACATTCTTGATGTATTATTTATGGAAAAGCTATTAGAAAGGGAGGGGGTAGGTTGCAATAAAAGGGCTGATAATACATCTTGATCTGTCTACTAGAAGGTTATCGTACATATTGTTCAAATGATACCTGATTAATGTCAGCAGCTCTCAATATCTCCGTTACAGGGAAACTCCCTTGCTCTGGTATGAGGCGCATGGTCAAGCATCTGCCTTCTGCTGTGCCAGACGATAGCGCTTGATTAATGACCAGTCTGATCACATCATCACCTGAATGAGAGGCTTGGCTCCACATCATTCCTGGTATAGGCAGTGCTCTACATTATGGGCACTATGCCAGGCAGCCCAGTCTGCCATGGCATTAGTAGGCCTAATACAATATCCCAACTAGTTGCTGGAATGGATTACAGTTGGTATCAACAAGAACATGATTTAATAATGTTACTATTGGATTGCATTGTACTGTAGGAAAACATCTGAAAAGTAACTAGGGAACCAGATTGCTGCATTAGTGTTAGCCTATGATGTATAGTTAGATTTGAGATATCCGACCTACATATAACTTTTACGGCAAAATAAAGTAACCTAGAAATGGATAGTATGAATCCATTTGCCAAATTTCCACAGTAGCCAGTTCTATTTAAAAATATTTAGAAATCAGTATTGGGCCAATCAATAAGACGACGTAACATTGTCCAAAGCATGCGTGCATATCCTGAACCGATGGAAATTATTTTTGCTGTACAATTAATTAATTAATTGTACAGCAAATTAATTAATTAGCAAGCATATTTGAGACTAATTGACAACATGTGACTCAAGCAAATAAACATACACACATAACTGCATTGTATCTATCTTGATAATCTTGCCTGACTGCTTATATTACATTATTCAATAAGTTCCGATATATCCCTCGCCACCTCACATACCTGCAATGGGGCATGGAATTTTTACAGCGATGGTAAACTAACAAATCTCCTGCAATTTCACGCAAGCCAGACTGCCGTTTGCCCACCGTCTCCTCAGGACTGTGATTTCCACACTTTGACATCCAACCATCTGCTGTTGATCCAATCTACCTCTCATATAGCATACCTTTATTTACTTGTTTGTATTTTTTCCAATTTGAGATGATCAGCCATGATAACTTGTTTAACTGAGATAATATTGAAATAAATGATCAATGTTTAAATCAAAGTCTTTTATTAAAAAAAAAGTAAATCTTCTGTTCCTCCACCTGCAATTCAGAATTACATAGAATGCATTGTATAAGACCGAATCTTATAGTTAACTGAACAGTTAATTATTCAGATTAAGACAGAATAGGCTACACAAAGAAATATCATAAAATCATTTTCCAAAGGATATGCCAGAATAAGGATACAAATGGTTCTGCTGGGCCACATTAACAAGGCTTGAAATCTTCAATAGTGTAAAAAAACAACACATTACAACAAAAAAAAGGCTTCTTTTTTTAATATACAGAATATAGCTACAAGATGTTAGAATTATAGAAAGCTTTGACTTTTATAAATATTTGCGATACATTTATATTCAATGTATATATTTATGTCCTTTTGTGTTTAGAATATACAATGTGTGTCTCTTATACCTGGTTCAGTTCAGTGTCGTTTTGGTCCTTTCCTGGCATCTGGGGCATCCGGTTTTGGTCTGGCTGACCTGGCAAACTGCTGTGGGTTCATAGTTAAGGTTTGGGAACAGCAAACAAGATTAGAAAATGTAAGTATTTTTTTTAAAACAATAGGATTTGATTTAATTTAAGTTTAACTGAAACAGTTTGACTGCAATATCCACAGCATTATATTCTGATGACAGAAAAAGTGCCTACTAGCAGTTAGACTACTTGTGACCAGTATAGTACTTTATCTAGGACTTCCTGTCAATTTAAAGTGACTGTAGATTCCTTATCCAGTACAAGTCCACCACCAGTTCAACTAGTTGGGACACCATGAGACCCCAGTCAAATAGAATGATCTGGAACTTGAAGATACACTGCAGTCTCTGGTTGATGCTAAAATAACCATAATGACGAATCTAAAGTGAAGGCAGCTGTCCTTGGCCACCAGCTGATTAAAAATACATACAGTATGTACTGAGATTAGCCTCACAACTTTGCATTGCTCTGGCTGGAACCAAGGCCCCGGCTCCATCTAACATGTGGAACAATTTATAAAAATAAAGCATTCTTTCCTGTAAGCAAATGTTCACAAGCACAATGCTACACAGCAGTACAACCAGGACATTTGTTTAAGTTTAACTCAAACACTTTTTCTTGATATTCCAATTCCAAGACATTCGCAAACTCAATGAGATGTTGACTACATTATTCATTTCTAGACCAGTGTAGTTCCAAATGTGTTCTTCTAATTTAAATTTCACCATGAAGGCAGTATTTAGTGATGGCTTCATTTCAACAATATAATAATTAAACGATGACTAACAATTAAATTGTGCACTTACTTTTCAGTTCAGGACATGTTAAGTGGCAATTAAGCCCTTTTCAAACAAGTATTAATCTCAATATAGATTAGAGACATCTTGAACAATGTAGCATGCTGTTGTGCAAGTGGATCCTTGCCCTCGAGACTGCTTGCGGCTAGAATAGTGGAAGGATACGACAACCAAGGGCTTTTCAAACAGAACGTAGCCGTTGGTCTCACGCAGAGCCTTCTCAGCGCTGTGCTCAGTGGGAAGCCCCACGAAGGCCTGTCCTTTCATCCTTCCCTCCTTCATTAACACAATGTCAAACCTGGTGCAGAGGGACAGACAGTCAGGCAACACCTCAACGAATCAACAAACAACGGTGGTATTTGAGTCTTCAAGAACTACTTTCTTACAGTACATTTATTGCGTTGACACCGCTCACTGCCTAACGTGGACAGAAAGTAATGACAGACTGCATATACTATGCATAAACTTTAACGCTAACAACTACGAGGAATATCATGTCAATTTAGGAATTTGCTAAAACCAGAATGTGATCAGAAACACAAGCTATATGAGCTGATTATTGGCTTGAAAGCTGAAGTGTATGAAATAGGCTTTGAATGGTAGCCTTAAACGGTCAATTTCTCATTTATATGACAAGACAGCATACATGTTCCTCTCTGCTTCTGACAAAGGGTCGATGTATCTTGCGTAGATATACTTAAGATCCTGTGGGGAGAAAAAATATTAACAATTAGGAAGAAATATACAGCATTCCCACTCTAAGTCAAATGCCCTGACATTTGCCTGACAAAAAATCTGAATTTCAATTACCTATATTGAACTGAATAACTGTCTGGGGTCCTCCCCCATTCCATTTTAAACAGCAACGCTTCATTTTACTGCATTTTGGTAAATTTTAAAGCACAAATATGTGCCTTTTCTCCATCAATTTATGGTTGAAATTTAAGTAAAGGAAAACAAACTCTAGGCACCAGATGACAAAATATAATGCAGTAAGGGTCTCAGGCATTCTGTACTAGTTTTTAGATTATCCTGTAGATACATTTTTCTCACTTAATATTCCTGCCGTCAAATATTTAAGCATGCTTTATTCTTCTCATATATGTCTTTTGTTTGGGGAAGTTTAAATGTGCATGTGACTCTAATTCACTGACAATGTGGCACATATTCACGTTAGCATGCGCATTAGTGCGAATTGTTAACACCTCTTAAAATCGAATACCACATCCATTATAATTTTGATGAATGACAACTAAACCATGTCTGGAATAGGACTTAAAATTCCATGATATTCCAGAAATTCCATGACCATTGGGAACCCTGAATGCCATCATTTCCACAAATAATAATCCTAACATTTAATAAGTGAGCCCTGTTATGTAGTTATTACAGAAAACAGTCAAACAAATAAAACGTACCTTTTCGTCCACTTGTTTGGCAATATTCTTTACATATAGCCTACAAGTTGGCTCGCCGGCATCATAATGTTTGTACACAGACATCCTTTTTATCTCTGTTAAATACATAGACAAGGAAGAAACATCAGCAGACCTCAGACAATAACAGCTATACGGGATCACATGGAGGCTATATAATTTTACTGCATCTCAGTCCCAACCACTGGGTAGTAGCTGGCTACAATAAGGAAAGTATTTGTATATAACCATGACAACATACCAAGTGATCTATCAGATAGAGCAACTGCAGCAGTAACCTGTGTTTAATCTGTAGAAGGCACTGTTCTTACAGTTCCATTTTAGTTTACCTACACTTTAAATTGTAGGTAACAGCTATGGAGTCCATTGTACCTCACTATCCCATCTCAAAATTGGTAATGGAAAAAACAAACTGATGAGATAAAGACAGATTCGAATTTGGCGTTACCGTCTCGCGACAATCTTCCTTTCTCTAGCTCTTTTCTAGAGATGACATCGGAGGGGAGGTCTGGTTCATCCTCGCCATCATCACTTTGCTGCTGCGCGGCCTGGGTACTGGGATAAATCTTACCGAAGCCTTCTCCTGACTCCTCTGAGAAGGGATCCCTTTGGAACCCTGCTAGCATACAGGAACCACATTAGGTCACTAGGATGGCATATGGAATGTCATTAAGTTCACGTAAAGCAACAGCTGTGATCACTGAATTCAAAATACAAGAAATGTCCTTTTGTAGTTTAGGTCATTTTGGTGGCACCTATGTTAAGTAAATTGTAAAACATAATTTTGAAACCATACTGCTACTGTATAAGCACTGCATGGGCTAGAATTTCCATTTGTTGAATTGATCCCCTTAATCATTATTGTATGATTAAGTGGATCAATCAATCTATCAGTCAGATATAACAACTCACATTTATCTAGTTTTAGATTCTTACTTAAACAGACCCATAAACTAATTTACGCCACTTCCTATAAGGAACTGAACTCATCTCATAAATTGAGTCCTCTACTCGGAATTGAGTCCGAAAGTATCTGGAAGGCAGGGTAACGAACACACACCTGAGAAGGAATTACTGGGAGCAGTGAGGCCGTACAAATCCATGGTCAACACACAGCTCACACGTATGTGCGCACCGAAGCAGGGAAGTTGGGGAAGCCAGTTCCCCAACTTC
Organism: Typhlichthys subterraneus; assembly: GCA_027564835.1. Classification (NCBI taxonomy): domain Eukaryota; kingdom Metazoa; phylum Chordata; class Actinopteri; order Percopsiformes; family Amblyopsidae; genus Typhlichthys; species Typhlichthys subterraneus. The sequence goes on along the minus strand of JAODUH010004209.1, from coordinate 4,380 downwards.
CCGGGGGGGGGGGGAAACTAGATCCAATCAATCCTTCTGAAATTATCCCCTTGCCTTTTCATTTAAATGGCTTGTTTATCAGAACCGAACCACACACTCCTCAATACAAGCCTAATCCAACAAGCCACCTGCATGGTTTTATCTTTCCCCTAGTGCCTGCGGGCCATCATTTTGTGTTTGACTTTGAGATCTATTTTACTTCTCTGGGGCGAAGTTGTGGAAGCCGCTAAGCTAGAGAGAAGGAGATAAGGGGCGCACAGGGAGACTGAGGGGTGGAGCATACACTGACATTTTCTCAAAGGCCTGATTTGTTACTACATAGAAATGCCCTCTGTAAAGAGAGAGGCTGCCTTCTGACATGGCTGGTTGTGATAGGGACAAACTAATGTCACCAGGAATAGAACATGTGTGACATTAGATAACAATTATATCATAATTAAACATGTCAAATTTTCTGCATTTTAGCAACTTCCTTAAATGCAACTTCCTTAAGTGTAACTACACCCTAAAATGTGTTTTTGAGCTGTAAACGAAGTAACAGGATTGACCTGTGATTAGACACATCAATGTTGGTGTTAATATTGACAAAATTACAGTTTTGGTAAAAATCTGCATTGTATGGGCTGAAAACAGAATTACACGTCATAGCCGTTAAAAAAAAAAAAAAAAATCACCTCAGGACCTGTCCCGTTAACAATGGTACACTTATTACGCTCATATGTCATCAATTTCAAATATTAATGTACACGTTTATGGGGGTCCCCCTCTCATGCCCTCCCCTCACTCAACTCCTTGATGCATTTTTCAAAGTTTTAGTGGGTGAAGTCAGGCTCAGCGCCGGGGTGCAGTTACACTTCAAGGAAGTTCATTGTAAAACTTATTTTATGTACGTATTTATAGAAAATACCACTGGTTTGTTAAAATTAGATATTGGCAGATACAATTTGTAACGAACATTCAAACTCAATCCTAACTAACCTGCATCAATATCTGCATGCGCAGCCTCTTGAGTCAGACCACCTCCTTCCAATATGGCCGCCACATCCGGTACTGAAATGTGGAATTCAATCTTTTTGGGCCCAGTGGGCTGTGGCTGCTCAAAGACATCCGAAGGCTGCAAAGTTGGTCCAGGAGCACTGAGGAAAGGGAAAAAAAAAACGAATACCACCTGCCTCTAATGCGAGCCACAATAACAAACTGGCTCTTCGGTGGCTTCAACATATTTCCCCGTCTGCAATACAGCGTGTGCATTTACAGAGTTTAAACAAGGTTTGTGATCCGCTGTCATTAAGGCTGTGCAGTCCCCAAGGGCCTGCTTTATGAGAAAACATACCATGTGAGAGGTGTCTTACACAGAACGGCAGCATGAGTGCATGGTGTACCTCTGAGACTCCAGTTTGGGAACAAAGAGTAGATCCTTGATCTTGGGCTTCTTTCTCTTGGAGGAAACGCTGGTTTTCAGGGGCCTCTTATATGCCCGATTGACCAGTTCCATCAGACGTGCAATCCTGAACCATGATGGGAGAAGAAAAACAGTAAATACAGCTCCACTCGTCTTCATCTTCACATTTTACCATTTCCGTATAGAAAACTTAGGAAATTAAGTAATCTAGTTTTAAACAATTTTACAGCCCTTCAGAGAAAGTGACTATTTTGAAAGTTCAAACAACCTTTCCAAGAAACCTGACTCATCCTGACTCATATTAGTGGTCATCTATCCATCTGTCACCTCTCATTGTCTTCGTCGTCTTCACTCTCATACTCAGAGCCCTCTCCACTAGACTCATCCATCTCCTCTGGTAGAGGGGGGTATTCAGGTGGCTGGGGAGGAGGCATGGGCATGGGTGTCGCAGGAGGAAGGCCACACTACGAACACAAAGAGAACAGTGACTCCTGCAAAGACCATTTAACATCAGCTCCTCGAATAGCCAATCTTTCAGACAAGTTATCTTAAAGAAACTACACATTTCTCAACACCATGACTGCCATGGTCTAGTTGCGTACGTTATGCAGTCAATGGGTTATGTTCGCTGTAGCGACTATTTCCTGAACCTGACCTTCCAAAAGGTTTTCTGTCTTGACGCGTGCTTGGTTGGTTTTCTCCTACTGACTACACGGTCAAAAACTATGTGCTTCCTCCTCTCAACCACCCCTCTTTCCTGTACCTGTGCACACCTAAATGCTGTGGCAACGCCTACTGCCACCTAGTGTCCCGGCCTTTCACCTACAGCCCAAAACCCTCCGGCAAAATGGCTCCAACACACCGGCCCCTAATTGTTGACGTTATGAAAACAAAACAATTCTGACTACTTCATTGGAGCCCAAATAACCCACGGCAAACCAGAAAATAACAAATAAATAAACAGTAAAGACTTCTCTTCTTAAGCTTTGACTTCTTGAAGCAGGCAAAGCTTCGTCACAGGTCTTTCCAGGATGCTTGTCTTGGTCTTGACTTGAACCGACCGGATGACCCCCTTCTTATCTGGAAAGGTGTTCGTAACCCTTCCTAATAACCAGGAACCTATAGGAGCAGTGGAATCCACGACCAAAACCACATCTCCAGGTAGCAAGCTTCTTCTTGGCTTAGTCCACTTTTGTCTTTCTTGAAGTAATGGCAAGTACTCACGTAGCCATCGTTTCCAGAAGAGTTCTGATAGGTACTGCACCTGTCTCCATCTCCTTTTGGCGTATTGAGCACCCTTGTCGAAGAGTCCAGGGGGTAACGTAGGTCTTCCTTTTAGCAAGATAAGATTATTGGGAGTAAGTGCCTCCAAACCATTTGGGTCTTCAGACAGCTTTGTGATGGGTCTATCATTCATCTTGGGGCCTTTCCCCTCAACCACCGTGACAACTTCCTCCACAGTGCACCTCCTCTATGCCTTCATGTTCTTCTTCTTCTTGGGGTCTGCCTCCTCCTTCACTGTGATCTCCTCCACAGTACACCCAACATCTCCATTCTTCTTCTTGCAGTTCAACCCTCTGCTGACTAAGACAAAGGTTTCTGTGTTCTGACCTGTTGCCCTGGCGACCGAGCTCCAATCTTTTTTCTTCTTTTGTTTTGTCTTTCTCCTCTTCTCCTTCCTGCCCGTCTTCCTGGTTACCTCGTCAGACTCGTCCTGCTCTCCTGCGCCCTCTGCTGGTTCAGACCAGCACCATTTTCTCTCTTCCACTTTCTTGCTTCTCCCCACCGTGTTGTCATGGTGATGGCGGTGCTCCTCACTGACTCTCCTCCATTCTTTGTCGTCATAGGCCTTTTCATTAAAGTCATGCTCATACTGGCCTTTCAACATAGTTTACATTTTTACTAGGGATATTCTGTTAGCAGTAGCTGTAGAGTAGTGCATTTCGCGCCTGCTGCAAATGCTTTGCGCTGTCCCTGTGACAACCAACCAAGTAGAGTTTTCAAAGCATATGGCCCCTCCCCATAACTGTTGATGATCTCACAGGGTTCCATGACGTTAGATGCATTGGTTCCTATTAACAACTCTACTCCTGCATCAATGAATGGAAGGTGCACATCATTTAGATATGACCATTTATCGAAATGTTCCTGTGACACTAAGTTGTACTTTGTTACAGGCATTTTTTTGTGTGTAGACCTCTGGCAGACTGTAGAACTTGTTATTATCAATAGCAGCCACCTCCAAACCTTTCAGAATATGGCTTGAGACAAACCTTTCTTTCCCCATGGTTTGGAGAAACAGGTTGGTTCTTCTGCCACACACATTCAGCTTTTCCATTAGCTTCCATGACCCTGTACTGCTCGGGTCCAAGAAGGCATAGGTTTGTATTACTTTGCCCGTAGTACTTGATTTGCGCTTTACCGGAAGGATGGAAAGCAAACAGTCATCAGTACCGGCCCCGGTATGACCGTAAGCTTCTTTTGGCAACGGTGCTTCATTAACGCCTGGTTCTTTCCGGGTTTCCGTAACCAGGGTTTTCCGTAACCAGCCTTTTCTTTATATTCCCCTTTTGGAATATGAAGAACAGTCGGGTGCCTTCCGCTGCATATTTTGCAAATCAAGCGCCTGTTGCATTCTTTGCTCATATGTCCCAGGTGAAGACAGCCGAAACAAACTCCCTTCTCCTTGAGGAAGCTTATTTTATCCCGATGAAGTCCTTTCTCTAACTGTGGACACTTACTGCTACCGGCTAGCTATCCCCTGCCTTACACTAAATTTGAATGCCTTGCTTTTAAACTCCCTGGCTCCCAACCTCTGATTGTTTTATATAATATAACTATTTACCCCTGCCAATAGTACCTCCCCTTATCTGACCATAAAAAACACATTCTTATTTGAATTATCTGCCCAGTCTCCTTTACTTTACTCTTCACACAGTTAGTTTTTATTTTATTTGTAACTTGTATGTGTAATGTAT
>JAODUH010004208.1:0-10851 GCA_027564835.1 Typhlichthys subterraneus | reverse complement strand
AAGTCTCGTCGGAACGCCGAATCCCCCGCGGCCATTGCCGTCTCCTCCACCAGGCTGACCGCGGCGGCCTTACTGTCTACTCTCCCCCAGCTGGTCTGAGGAGCTGCCCAGCCCCTCCATCTGTCGCCCCTTAAACGCCGGCAGCAATTGAGCTAAATTAGACTGTGATGCACAGGGGTTTAAGTTGTTGATGTTATGTTTTGTATTTAAAAAAAAAAAAAAGATAGTGTGGGAGAACATGCAAACTCCACACAGAAAGGCCAGGACGACCAAGGTTCAAACACGGGACCTTCTTGTTGTGAGGCCACAATGCTATCCACTGGGCCACCTTGTTGCTCAATAATGATCTTAGAGAAGCAAATGTTGCTGCCCATCTACCTGGGGAGGGGTATAGGTTTTACTTTCTAGTTTTAACCATGTTTTATACGTTTTAATCTTTTGAGTTAGAGATGGGAACCAGCAGAACCGGACCCCTCTGATAATAATGTTGTGGCTGTCTACACTTCCAACTAGCTGCCAGTAACCTTATTGAATTGGCCAACCGTCCCCATTTGTGAGACCTATTTAAGCTGCTGCGCGCAGAGATCACTGCGTGGGACGGACGTATTGAGCCACAGGGCAGGGTAAGAGTCCTCTGGCGTGGCACTGTGATCATCCAGGAAGTCAAGCTTAAAACCCCAGTAGCTTGCTTTGGAGGGAGGCAAACAACTCCACAGTGGCAAAGCCCCGAGGATTGATGAGAGCCATCCAGAAATGTTAAAAGCTTAGATGTGGATGGGATGTCTTGGATGACACGCCTCTTCAACATCGCATGGAAGTCGGGGACAGTCCCAAAAGACTGGAAGCCCGGGGTGGTGGTTTCCCTCTTCAAAAAGGGGGACCAGAGAGTGTGCGCCAACTACAGGGGTATCACACTACTCAGCCTCCCTGGTAAAGTCTACTGCAAGGTGCTGGAGAGGAGGGTTCGACCGATTGTCAAACCCCAGATTGAAGGACAACAATGCGGATTCCATCCTGGTCGCGGAACAATGGACCAGCTCTTTACTCTCGCAAGGATCCTGGAGGGGGCCTGGGAGTATGCCCTTCCGGTCTACATGTGTTTTGTGGACCTGGAGAAGGTGTATGACCGGGTCTCCCAGGAGATACTGTGGGAGATGCTGCAGGAGTATGGGGTGAGGAGGTGTATGTGTACGGATTCTCTGCAGTAAGTCAGACTCATTTCAGGTGGGGGTTGGTCTCCGCCAGGGCTGCGCTTTATCACCAATCCGCTTTGTGATATTCATGGACAGGATATCGAGGCGTAGTCGTGGTGGAGATGGGTTGCGGTTCAGTGACCTGAGGATCTCATCGCTGCTTTTTGCAGATGTTGGCATCATCAATCCGTGACCTCCAGCATTTACTGGATCGGTTCACAGCCGAATGTGAAGCGGCTTGGATGAGGATTAGCACCGCAAAATCTGAGGCCTTGGTTCTCAGCAGGAAACTGACAGAGTGCCTACTCCGTGTAGGGAATGAGTCCAACAAATTGTCCAGAGCTAGTTTGCTTCATTTTTGGTGTGCACCCGAATGCAATTGCTGCATTCACACCTGACCAAACAAACCACACCAAGGGAAAGAACTCTATTCAACTAAATCAGGCAGGTGTGAGAGCACCCTTTGAACCCCAAGCAGTTTTCACTACTGTGATATGGCTTCTAAAAGCATTTCTGTAATAGGCATAATCAAGTTATTTAAATCTCTGAAATCAGCACCCTCAGATACAATTAGGTAGTCTTATCCTAATTGCATGTTTTTTTTTAAAATACCAAGCACCTAATATTTTGTATTCTTTTTTATTATGTAGAGGATGGTAAACTATTGTGTAGTTTTGTTTCAAAGCCATATTTTGATTCCTCCACGTCTTGACTCACTTGTAAATGCCTAGACACAAACTCTTCTAAGCTCAATACATATAGACAATGTATTTAACTAGTTGCATTTTTTATTGTTAAGTGTATGCTTTTTTATTTCTAAGCCCTTATCTTCAGTGGGTATGATAATATCTATATTATAATTTATGCAGTTTTTAGCAAAAAACATGTATAACATTTTTTCATAATTTTTTACAGTGTAATTGTATTATTTTTGGCGTTTCGATGTTTACCGTCTATAACAGAGTAATCCTTCCAGTGGAACCTAAAGGAAAAATCTTTTTTCCAGGGGACATTTTACAAGGCTACATACATGTGTATCTTTATTTGATTCATTGGCTCATTTGATAAAATAAAATTCCAGTTGCAATTATAGGCGCGACTTCCTGTTGCAAAGTCCCTGTTATGTGGCAAAACAATTGACATGTCAATCACTTCAGCAGAGTGTCTGGATAATGAGGAAAAAATAACGTGATATTCTATCCGTTACCGTTCTGAAGATATGACACGAAATGTAAACCTATGCCATGATTAGAAACATACGAGAATCCATTATGGAAGGCATATTTTAGGTCCGACTTTATCGCCGTGTTGTAGAGCCCCTTATATGCATAAAAAGACAAGCTATATACACTACTCTCTTCAGCTGAGCTTCTAACTTTTAACGCTCTGAAGATATTATACGAAATATACGCAGATACATAATCTGCGCCGGCGCGGATCTTGAGTTTAGAGAGTTAAACAACATTTATCGGTTTTGCACACGATTTTAATGCTTTGACTGACCCAGTGCGAGGTTGCCCAAGATACTCGGCTGCCCCACTGAACTGGTGCTACACAGCCTCGCTCCGTTTATAGGCCCATAGTTCGATGCCTCACTTGAGTACAATTTAATCCCCGGTCCACAACCCACCACGCGCACTTGCTCAGATAAATTCAAGTCAAATACATTTCAGAGTCAAATATGATTTATATCGGCCATATCATTTACCAATGTTCATACGTTTTTAATCGTCAACTGTTCCCGATAAACTGTAATATAAAATGGTTTGGTAGATTTGATGTGTGAAATTATTACATACTAAATGGGTCAACACTTTCGGCAGTCACAGGAGAGATGCAGCCAAAGGTTAATGTGCCTACCAGCTTCAGCACCAATTTGAGAAGATTTGGCAGTCCAAAGAGTGGCAGACCAAAACTTGTTAAGCTGGATCATCTGACTTCGGATTTCATACACATTCAGGTGAATGCTACGTTTTCAACAGAGGCTTAATAAGATCAGATGCTGAGATACACTTAAAAGGTTTAGGGTACAGTCTTTTTGTATACCAGCCCCATTTAATAGAGAATATAGCAATATAGAAAGTCAGTCAGAACCCACTTTTAAAGAACAAAAAAGAAATCGGGTTTATACAATTCACATGGGTCACACCTCTTTGAGGTTGGAAAATCTGGATAGCTGGACAAATCACATCCCTGATTATGGTAAAAAAGGGTACATAGTAAAAAATGTAACAAGCTTGATAACCCAGGACTCACCATTCATCTCTCTCATTGCCCGAACATAGTCGTTGGGGTCTTTGAAGCTCACAAACCCATAGCCTTTAGTTTTCCCAGTTCGCTTGTCTCTAACCACCTGTTTAAAAAGAAACAAGATGTAAAGCGTTAACATGAAGACAGAAGATATGGTGCAGAAAAATGGGTGATAACAGACCTTTGCTTTGAGGAAGGAGGGGTATCGGCTGAAGGCTCTGGCTAGGATGTCATCGTTCACCTCATTACCAAGATCGCCACAAAATATACGGAAATCATCTACAAGGGTTAGGACAGAAGCAAATGTTCTATGAAGGTTAATTGTTCACTTCTGATAAATCAGTCAGGTAAATGACTTCCTGAGAATCTACCATTAGATACACACTTAAGAAGCATAATGTCCTAGTAATGGTGCATTTGATATTAAGGGTTTCTCTGAATATTATATATACTATAGTTTGTAAAACCTGTTTTCATAGCCACCCTGCTGGCAGTGGGATAGTGAGATTACATCAAGTGTGTTTTGAAATGGTGGTAGCGTTAGATGAAGTGATCAAAAACAGTTTTAGCAATGCCTATTGGTTAAACACTGTCCAAAAGTAATTATAGGTCAGAGGTGTCTACGCCCAGTAGAAGGAAACCAACATTTAACACTTCCAAATGGAGAGTTGCCATACCTTCACAAAGTTAATATTAGGTCTGGTCACACCAGACTAATGCTTATGTGCCTACCCCAGGGCTATTCAATTCCAGTTCTGGAGGGCCCTTGCCCTGCATGTTTTAGATGTCTCCCTGCTCCAAAACACCTGATTCTATTTATTGGGTCGTTAGAAGCCTGATAACAACCCAGTAATTAGAATCAGGTCTTTTGGAGCAGGGAGATATAGAATGGAATTGAATAGCCCTGGCCAACACCATATCGAAGTATAAACACCGGCGTTCTGAGTTGATATCGATGGGTAGGCCTATTTTAAAAACATAAAATTAAATTACACGACCTTAAATGTTATAATAGCATTTATTAATTTATAGCATAATGCCTATTTGACCCACTACTAACTGAGAGGGCACTGTAAATAGCCTACTATATTTAGTTGGAAAGTTTGCAGCATGGCTGAGAGCACTTTTACTTTTACTTTTATTTTTGATTGAAAATCTTACAGGGAAACTCGCCCAGATGTGACCCATTGATGCTTAGTAGCACGGTGCCGCTGCCAGGTTTGATAATCGTGCATGAACTGTTTGACCGCACAACAATGACCATTAAACTTTTTTACCAACTAAGGCATTTCATTCCCTTCAAAAATTCCAAGGTAAAATAATAAGCCCCTCACTGAGTTTGCTAAAGTTACCGCTTACCTAGCTAACGTTAACTCGAACATTATTGAATCACAATATTATTCAAATTAATAATTTTAGTTGATCATTGTAACGAGGTGATTATCAGCGCAGACGGACGATCGAATGATCACTGTACGATGAGCATAACAAATGTGCACGGATACCCGATTGGCAGTTAACCGCATAATGTTAAAACAAACCACTGAATACATAACTACAATAATATCCAACAATCGTCCTTCGCAAACCAATATTACCCACACAACTTAACAGGTGAAATGAATACTGGTAGTTGACTGTAAGTCTGGCGTGTAACTGGAGAGCGTTCAATGTAGTGATGGCTGCAAGCCTGAAAGCCAGAGTTTAGTTATCCAAATTAGAACTGAACGGTGAGATGGAGCTCCACCCATACGGCGATAAACACATTACAGCCAAGATGAGAGCGGACAACCGTTCATTTGAATGCAGTATGCACACAGGTCTGCAGATTTGAGTCTTTCTGCATACACAGTGCGGCGGCAACAATAATATAACGTGAACATATTTGCAAGTCTCACTGGTGCCCCTAGTTATAAAATTTAGTCACACCGTCTCCAAAAATGCGACTAATTCGTCGCAGTCTGGAGCCCTGATCTATGTATACACACCACTTTTGCGAGGGACACAGTATGCAGTGTAATGGCAGAATGCATTTAGCCAATTTTTTAAATGGAGTTTGATTGACATTGTTTTGTGCCATTCTAGACAAAATATCCTGCTTTTAGGGCCGGACAATAATTGAATATCAATATATCGCGATATAAACTTTTTCGATAACAGTGATATGACTTTTAAACTAATTTCCGGTATTTTGACAAGCTATACAGTTTGTCACTGAATGACAGGCGCAACATTCAGCTCGAAGCTGAGCTTCAGCTCGGGCTCTTACAGTGTGACCATTTCACTCGCAAATGCCACTTAAAATCTTGGTGTGCAAACATGAAAAAATTGTTAGGACCACTTTGTGCGAGTGACTTATAGCCACTATGTTCGCAGCTCAAATATGCTCAGTTGCGCATTGTTATGAAATCCCCGTGCACAAGGACAATCGTGCTGCGCGCACCAGATACCTGTTCCAAAACTTGGTCCCACTTCCAACAGGGTGAGTGCGTAATTGTGTTTATTGTTACCATAACTACACTCCATCATGCGCGTTGAAAAGTGTGTTTAGCTGTTCAAATCGGGTCTCTGAGCTGAACACAAACCCATATTAGCTACCATGTCATCACAGCTAGCTAAAGCTAACAGTCAAGACACTAGCAAAACTGGGTGAAAAAATGCCGGCGTAAGATACATGCCCATATGGTTAGAGGTGGATGTGCGATCACGCCGCCAGCAAGCTTTAAATTTGTGCTGCTCGTTTGTGCGAATTACGGTAAAGACCTGTGTTTACTGTACTCTCACGTAAAGCTACATTGTACAGCGTCACAATATTACGATCTCTATAGTACATTAAAATTACACAGTTTCATATGGCTATTAATCTAAAAAGGAAGTTATAAGAATATATCTGTATAGCCTAACTTTTAAATATATTTTCCATTCAAAATTAGGTTTGCTCAAATTTCTATATTCTAGCCTAGTTATGCTGGTTGTCCTTCTCCCCCTTGAATACCTCCACATTAAATATGGAGATGTTTTTACATGAATGGGGAAAACGTGTGGAAAAAATAAGCTGCCGCGCCGTGGATTCATGAAGACTCAAATCTGCATACCTGTACGCTTACAGACCATGTCACAAGCAAATATACTTCAGCAGATATTTTATGATAGATTAAACCTGATAATGTAGCCTAATATTCTCTCCTTTCTCAAAAACCAAGCCATTCAGATATAGTACTATGTAGATTGACATACAATGAAAACAAAATACTAAAGGTGAATAATTGCATAACGGTTATGCAATTTTGACTTTGCTCCCATATTTTTGGCTGTACTACAAATTTTTTGTCTGCGCTCTTAAATGTTTTTAATTTAGGAGCATGTGTGCTCCTTGGGAATAAAGTCAGTGTAGCCCTGCAAGCTGTATTCAAACTGAACAGAATAGAAACTATGTGCGTGATGGCTAGCACTACAGCCAGTGCAAAGCAGTATGGGCTGTTTTCCGGTGCCAAATCATTTTACACATTTTACATGTTTTCTGTGGAACGTCTAATTCATGGGACCACAGTGCTTAGTCACACGCACACCAGAATGTTACTGACACTTGCTAAAAGGTTAACACTCATTTATGTTTTTAATTTCTAAAATATAGTTTCATAGGAGGTTTCATAGACTTGGCAAATACATTTGTCAGAAGTTTTTAAGTACTCTGCTGTGGGTGTTCTTAGCAGATATTCTGAGGCTTTTATTGTTCATATCGATATTGGAATTATACCGTATCGACCAAAATTAAGTATATCGTGATTTTGGCCATATCGTCCAGCCCTACCTGCTTTCACATTTTTGTTTATTCATAGACAAATTAAAGATGTTGTTAATGATTCACTAATAATGTAAAGTTCACGACAAGTCCGATTTATAACACGCAGAGAAAAGCGGTGACACAGCGAGAGCTTGTAGGCATGAAAAGGTGCAATTCTAATTTACAGTGAGCGCGGCCAGTGACTGAGTTTGGCGACAATGAAAATCACATGCTATATATGGATTACAAACGTATCAGTGTCCCCGGGTTTTCCTATTATTTACAATGCATCTCTGGCATACAGATTCATATAATTCTTAAAATGAATGTGTGGAAGGTGGTTTTCAGAGACTGTTGTGAATAGGATCACGGGTGAGTGAGTGATACAGGCATAACGGTAATATTAACTATTAAACTAAATTTTCATCGTAATCTTTTTCTTTGCCGGAATGCAGCCCATGTTTGCGATAATTTTTCTTCCTGGTTGTAATTACAATATGCAACACGCCCCCCGCGAGCAATAGAAGTGACCTCAGCGACAGCTCGTCAGAGATTGTGCGATTTGTGCAGCTGAGTAAGCAGACAGTGTGGGCTGATTACCCTTAATTTTCTAAAGGTTGGAAATGCTGACTGTCTCGGTAGTCCTACTGCACTGCCCGGTAGGCTACTTCCACATGCAAGTTGATTATTGTCTCCGTCACTTGGCATTGACGGTGGTCTAAGCATGTTCCAGAAATTTTTTACTTTGACAATGCCTTGGAGTGCTCGTTTCATCAAATTTTCCCCACACCTCCCGTTTCTCCCGTTTTATTTGGAGAATAAACTAAAATGTAAAATGCTTCATTTTCCTTGGTTGCACTTCTGTTGTCTTTGTTGTTATAAACCACTCTGTAAAGTACACTGTTCAGGTATTGACTGGGAACCTCCCCCTCTTTTGGATTTTGGATCGGTTCAGTAAAATAGTTACGTTGTATTCAGGCACTCAAAGAAAGAACTTCAGAGTACTACTACGCAGTTCTAACATTGACTGGCAGTCCGACCCTGGTTGCAGACCTGGTGGATAGTTTAATCTGGTATTGTTATGGATATTAGAACCGGTAAATTGAGAAACGCTAGTCTATCACATAAAATCCCAATAAAATACATTGTTTGTGGGTTTAACGTGACAAAATAGGAAAGTTCGAGGGGTATGAATATTTTTGCAAGCCACTTTATATTTGTATGTGCCAAAAATTAATCTAGCATTGCAGCTAGCATCTAGCATCTAGCACCTAGCATCACAGGTAATCTTATTTTTAGGTCCATTATCGATTGCTATACAATACATGCACAATATGCCTGTAGGTTGGAATTAACCACAGTTGTGCATATATCCATTTTTCATATGTAGATATTACTGTGTAGTCCTATGTGTAGGCCTGTGAGCAATTACTTATTAGCTTGATTGTTTTCGGCTATATGCCATGTAACAACATTATACTTATACTTATACATTATACATTATACTAGCTAACTGGCTCTGTATACTTATATTAGCTTATACTTATGTCAGGAGTCTGCAATTAGATAATATTTAGATTGTGGCCTATCTGAGTCATGACATGATCTTACCAAGTGTTCCAACTTTGTGATTTGATTTTAAATTATAAATACATAATGTAAAAGTTAGTAGTAACTAATTTCTCCTACTATTTACTACACCAGTGGAACTCATTGTGCGGCCTGGGGGCCACATGCGGCCCACTGTGATTTTACAATACCATTTAAATCAAGTGTTTAATGAAGACCTGAATCACACAGTTATGTTCTCTAGACGGCAGATAGAGGCCAGTATTAGTGCAGCTGTTGAACAGAAAGGCCAAATGTACCTTTTGCCGAATTAGAACCTAACTAAGCTACTGTCTGTACATTTATAAACTTTAATATTTGCAGTTTACATGTAGGGATGGATCGATTATGAAAACTAAACGTAAATCTATTGAAAATGAAAAAGAGAAGGAGAGCTGGAGAACACATGCAATATAATTGCATGTGTTCTGTTGCTTTCAATTTGCTCTGAATAGATAACTAATCATTATGGAAGATAAAGTTTAATATAATAGCCGTGCGGTCCTCGCAATTATTGTCTCAACCCAAAGCGGCCCACTTAAAAAAGATAGTGAGTAACACTGATTCAATAAATCTTTATCAAAAATACAGATTTGTCAGAAATGTTTTTTTCTTTGTGTTAAAATCTAGTTTTCTTTTATGCAGGGTGTCTACAGGTACAGTATAAACAAGTTCAATGTACGACTTTAAGACCACTTTAAAAAAAAATTTAAGAGTAAGCGTATAATGGAAATACACAAACGTGTAAAATATACCATTTCCTCTTCCTCTTTGTAAACTTACAAAACATGGTTGAGTTTAAGAAAGCTGCCAGGAAGGCATTGTAGACTCATTGCTTCACGTGATGTATATGGATAGCATTTCTTAAAGGATTATTTTCAGCAGTGATGATTTTTTGTTGTACCTCGGTGGTTGGTGCATGTGGACGTCAATAGTCATTTAAAAAAATATCACATTTAATACTGAAAAAGGAGGCCTTTCGGGATACGTTGTCCCAGAAGACTTTGGAGGCGGATGCAAGGCTCCGTCAGGCCCGAAGGGCTGCAGTAGCATAAGCAAAGCAGCGGGTGTGGGAGAGCTTCAGAGAAGCCATGGAGAAAGACTTTCGGTTGGCACCAAAGTGTTTCTGAAAAATCGTCCGCCACCTCAGGAGGGGGAAGCGGGGAACCATCGAAGCTGTGTACTGTAAGGATGGGACGCTGTTGACCTCAACTGAGGAGGTCATTGGGCGGTGGAAAGAAAACTTTGAGGAACTCCTGATAAGGATGCCCCCTAGGCGCCTCCCTTGGGAGGTGTTCCAGGCAGGTCCAGCTGGGAGGAGGCCTCTGGAAAGACCCAGGATTGGGTGGAGAGATTATATCTCCACACTGACCTGTGAATGCCTTGGGATCCCCTAGTCAGAGCTTGCTAATGTGTCTCGGGAAAGGGAAGTTTACAGTCCCCTGCTGGAGCTGCTGCCCCCGCGAGCCTACTCCGGATAAGTGGATGAAGATGGATGGATAATGACATTTTACTGCAATACAAACTATAGAACATAGCCTATGTATTGCCTATGCATCTATCCCTCTTTGACCTTATAACACACTTAAAAGTGTGCTGTGTGTAGATTCAATGGCCAAGTTTGTTGCCTGGCAGAAAGCACTTTTTTTTTTTTTTAAGAGCTCTAAAGGCATGCATGGGTGTCTGGGGGTCCTCCCCCAGAATGTTTTGAGTATCAAACTTTCTTAATTCTGCTGAATTTTAGAAGCACAAATTTTAGCATTATTTTGCTCTTCAAACTCTCAAATTAAAATTTCTCGATCAGTGTATTATCCCAGCTGAGTCATTTCAAAATTTCTCATTGAGTATTATTTAACTTTATGTTGAATGAGTAGCCTACTTGTGTGGCCACTGCACATTCAAAACATTAATCTTCCAGCCTCATACAGTATCTCACAAAACACACCTCACATATTTGCAAATATGTGAGCATATCTTTTCATGTGACAACAATGAAGAAATGACACTTTTCTGCAA
>JAODUH010004207.1:0-10852 GCA_027564835.1 Typhlichthys subterraneus | reverse complement strand
TATATATAAACAAACACACACACACGTCTGTTTCTACTGACCCATGTGATATCATTTTTCTGAACAATTGAAAACACTTTGCTGATTAGTATGACTGTAACCTATAATATTGATTTAACAGTATAGAAAAAGAATGGTGAGTACCACTTGGTGAGACAGTCTTGCATTTGGGTGGGTACCCAAAATCATACACAAGCCTGGAAAAAGAATAGCTATTGAGGTTCTGATTGACCAATGCAGGGTATGTGATAGAACAGTTATAGTCTTCTCAAGACATCAGCATGGTGTGTTTTGTCACAAATCTGTGCCAGTGATGCCAAAATATTGTCGTATGATTAATTATTAAAATGCTTTATTGTAACAAAAAGGAACAAGTGTTCACATAGTTACAATGTTATTAACACATGTAGTTTGACTCAAATTTTATGTAATATTCTGTGCAATATCTGTTACTCTCAACTTGTATTAAGCCTTTTATATGTAACTGCAAAATGCAAAAGGATACATTTTACCCCTGTCCTATAATAGCCTATTTTATTCAGTAAACCTTTTGCAACTTTATACAAAATACAAACGTTTTAACACTACAAGTGACATGCGTATTGAATCAATGCTCAAGTGGCCAAAGGAACCTTTTGGGGTCACATTAGCATTAATTCACGATACTGATGCCAATTTGTGATAGGGAGCCCATTGGCCAACTTCTCCATCACTTTAGTTATTTATTTAGCATAGTGTATGTATACTAACCCCACTTATTATCACATGGAGGACCAGGTCTGACCACACCATCTGTCACTGGTGCCATACTGGTCAAATTGTATATGAATAAATAGAATTAACTTCCTTGCATTCCCTTCCTCTGTATGCTGAACACACACTGTGTAAAATGTTCATACTCAATCCCATTGTCCAAGCCCATAAAGGTCATCTTCAGTCTGTGTTGTATGCAAAACCAATCCTAGAGAAGGACTAATCGTGTGTGGTCACATTTGAAAAGGAACGAGAAGAAGCGACCCTTTCACAATTTGTATTTTAATGCATTCGGTCATGTTCGGTCAGACTGGAGTTTATTTTAAGATATTAGTATTTATCACATAAAAGAAACCCACGTGAAACTGGACACTCCCCTGTTCTGCTTCTCCATTAAGCAGTACAGCAGCAGCAAGTTTATATTTAGTTCCAACGCCCTCTGGGCTAAAAAGTTGTCAGTGAGCCGGGCAGAGGTTTTTGCACGCAAGACTAAACTCTACTTCTATAAAAACAAGCCCTGGACGGTGTTTCTCCCAGTGAAGAGATATGAGATCAAAGGCATCGCTTTAAAATACTGATTACACCTCTCACGACGGTCACCGCTGATGAGCGTTTTAGAAAAAGACGGCGGTTAAAATGTACGAAGACTGTCCTTTATTTTTTCCCTCTCTCTCGCAGTCATGCAGATACACCCAGAATGAACGGGAGAGTTAATAGAGCATCCACTGGGTTTCAAGCTCTGTGCGAACCAACCGAGCTTGCAGCAGTTTCTGTACATTGAAGAAAAGCGCACGTTTGCTGAGGTCAGGCAGCTTAGGAGTCCAATGTCCGACACAATCACGCGATCCACACGGAAACTTAAGATGCTTTGGAGGAGAAGAAAAAGCGTAAAAAAAAAAACACACTAAGACTACACATCCAGGGGTCTCCTCCTTTCTGCCATATTACAGGTCGGTGTATGTTGCTACGCGGAGACGCATTCCACCCGCACATCCGAGGATAAGGTGCTTCCTGTCACAAACGGATACGAGTCCTCTCATTGGGCTTGGTCCTCGTCGGTCTTGCCTTTATTTGCGGAGGGGCTTCTGACACTCAAACAGAAGTGGGTAGATGTGCTCCACTGCACTGGCCACATTCTGCACATTTGGTCCTGAAAGGGTAACAGGATGGGTGGACAGCAATTTGTTTATGGTTGGTAGGTGTTTTGATTAAGGATGATATAATACAAATGATGCTTAATTCAAGAGAAGGCATTGCTGTTAAAGGGGGGAAAAGGCAAAGAAAACTAGACAACTGTGTGACCAGTTGACAACTATAATAATATGACTGCTGTTGATAGCTTGTTTGTTTTTAAATATATATATATATATATAGCCTATTAACTTTGTACATGGCACCCCATATAAGGATCATGCTAATCCATGCTTTTAACTTTGCAGAGTAAAAATCTTAAGATTTGGTTTATTTAGAAAACAGTTTACTGGACTATAACATGGTGCTTTAATACATCATAGCCTCAATCCTTTAAATTTGTTTGTGTGATGTATGCAATGAACACAGGCTTTTCGTTGGACTGCTTTTAATTTTGAGACTTTCAACAGTGCTAAATTCAGGACTGTGGTGGTTATTAATGTTTTAAAATTATTCCTCATGCTACCTGAAACACTCTTTCACAAAGAATCCTGGCAATCCTGGCGTCTTCCTGTGCCAATGTCATTGAAGACAAAATCCATTGATGGAGCAGACCTCATTTTATTGCCATTTAACATAATTTCAACAAGCTCTCTAATTGTTTTAATTGGTTATACCCTTCTGACACAAAACGTATGTTGCACAACCACGGACCACATCTTCTGACATATATAAGAAATGATCTATATCAGTTAGGGTTGAAACACTTATTGTTAATACGCTGACACATATAAATCACTGCTTGCATATTTATATCCAAACAAACTACTTTTAACATACCTGTAACAGTCAGGCTGCCTGTAGAGAACACTTGCACGGTGGCTTTGAGAAGTTTGATTCTGTATGTGGCAGCAGGGTGGAGCTCTGGTTCATAGCTGACAAACACACAGAGATAGCCAGGTTCATGGAAATGTAATATATATTTCTGATGGTTAGCTAAGGTATGAGGCTCTAGGAAATGAATAGTGTTCTCACCACTAGAGGGACCCATATGCTTAACAATATTAGACGGGTTGAGTGAACTTTTAACAAAATTGGCCTATTTGTACATCACTAGTAAAATATGCTACATTACATCTGCATGAAGGGGTGGCTTCTGTTGACGTTTCCTTCATTTTAATGTATTTTAATGTGAAGCATATGCTTTCTATAATATAATGATTAGCATTTCACAAATAATTTATGTAATAAGATTTAATTGATTGGTGATTTGATCCAATATGTATATTTGATGTACTATGGAGTATGATATTGCCAATAAAGTGAGCACAGCCATACATTACAGATAAGCATTTATTAATATAATTTAGTAGTTGACAACTACCACTAACAATTTGTGTGCCCAAATCCTACGCTAATGCCCAATGTGGGTGGGGAAAAGGTGACCATACTGTGTGTACTACCTGGCTATAGGCCGGTTGTTCTTTGTGAAGTCAATGAGGCGGATTGCAAAAGGCATGGAGCATACAGCCAAAACATTCACCACCTTATAGTCTGAGAACCGGACCTGGATAAAAATAGAATAAGCAATTGTGTTCATGTGTATTTATATACCGGTAGGCAACTGTACTCACTGCGAGTCACTCTAAATAAAAGCATCCGCCAGATGCCAAACTGTATTTGTAAAGCTCTCTAGGAATCACTTAATGTCGTTCTCACCTTGAAGCCTAGTTTCTGCAAGCACCGTGCCAACCTGCGTGCCCCCAGCTTGGACTCATCCTCGCTGGGCATGTGGGACAGACAAGATGAAGGTCAAGGGAAGCAAATCTGATTGGCTTTAGAGGAAACAAATATCCTGGTTTTTCCATACAGCCTTGTATCTCCCTCTACTGCAGATTTTAGGGGTGTAGCGGTACGTGTGTTGGCATCGAACCGTTCGGTACAGACGTTATGGTTCTGACCTGCTACTTTTAAAGCAGCTGTGTGGGGAAACTGGCACCGTGTTGGCGTTATGAAGTAAAACAAGCCTGCTGCACAATGCACGCAGAACTGAAGGGGAATCGTTTTCAGAGTTTTCCAGGAATTTTCACATTGCCATGCACGCCAACTTTGTGAGGATCGCCGAGTGAATGTGTTAATTAATAGATATGAAGAAGTCGTGAGCAACAAAGTAAAAAACTGTTGGATCAATTAAATGATTAATATTTAGCAAAGGCTGTTAGAGGACACTGTGCATTTAGAGTCTCTCAAACTTGTATCTGTGGTCGATGTGCACTGTGAATGTACCTGGTGGCTCCAGTGCAAATGATTTTCCCTGATGACCAAATGGAGGCTGTGATCCTGGGCTTGCGGAGCTTCATTAAGACTTTCTGAATGTAAAACACACACATCCAAAGTAGTAAAATGTAGGTACAATTAAAAAAATAAAAATGTTTGATACAAAAAAAAAATGTTATCCTTATTTTATTACCCCAACTTCAGGTTTGTAGATGACGTTGGTTCCTTCGAGAGCAATGGTGCGTAAGTTGAGGTGACACCTGGTTCTGAAGGTGGCCACCACATTAGTGACGATGATGTCCAGCGCTTCGTCGTTGCTGGAATCCATGAAGGAGCGTGTGGAATGATGAGGTCACCCCTAAGGTGTTCTCCTCACACATCCATCCAACAGACCATAGCTACCAAATCCAGAGCCGGTAGAAATCAATGATATTGTTACAACTTGGGAATTATTAATTTATTATAAATTACTATTAATTTCAGATACTAATATACAGTACTTCATAGTTTTATTGTGTAAAAAATCTACTTAGCATACTGGATGCTTTATTTCATTCTTGAAAAACAATTAACGTTGATTATTATGTGTTCTGTGCAACTATGCAGCCAGGTGATGTCCAGACATTGAACTGTATGATTAGAGACTACGGTACCGTACTAAGATCCGATCCGCATGAAAATACGTTTACGAGGTTAAATGCATTAAAAACAAAATCGACGGAATTTGCAGTCTGGCTGCACTATTATTAGCAGGCCAGCATATACTACAAGGCGGTACAGTCAGATGCATATATATTATACAAGTACAGCGAAGTTTGTAAGAGACAATTATATAAACTCTAAACGCCGTTCATAGTACAAATGCATTTAAAAGCCATTCGTATTTATTTTAGTCTTTAGTCTAAATCCCCTACATGTACTTGGTGCTACACTGTCAGTGCCAGCTAGCTACCGGTACGGTAGCAGATCCCTCTTTAGCGTTGTGTTGCACATTACAATGACCGGCTTGTTTGGCGAAACTATGATAGTTGGCCGGGAAAATATGTGCCAATATAGCTAAATGTAGCTATTGTCTTATAAGATGAGGCAATGTTGCTGGGCTTAACACTGTAAACAGGACAAGATGAAATAACGAGAAGCTACCTGACACAGCTAACGACATCTAGCTAGCAACAAAGAGAAGTGCCCAAGGCAACCAGTCAATGAATGGAAAGTTATTAGCTTGATATCGGCACAGTCATATGTAGATTTAGCACGCCACCTGCAATTTATATATACGTACGACTGGTTTAGCAACATGGTTTATTTCAAATGTGTACTTTTTGCTGTTATTCTACCTGTATGCTGGGACGTCAGACCAAAACAAAAGCTAGTACTCCTCGCGTCTCCGCCTTCAGCAGCAGCTGCTAGCGTCAACTTCCTTTTAGAAACGTGGACGCTAGCACCCTCGTGTGGACGAGAAGGGCCATGCAAGGAAATAAGTGGGATTTAAACATGGACGTATATGTTCATATTAGAATGAGAATGCATCAGTTATTATTGAAGCCCATGACCATGTCATTGTCTAAGCAGCAGTTAAAAGGCAGGTCGAAACTAGCCATATTCTCATTCTCAAGCAATCATCTAGGTCTGCCAAAACTACACTTAGAAGCCTTCTTTTAACACATTTTACTGACGACAATGTTTAGTTTTTTTTTCCTTGTTTATGGTTTCTGACAGGCTGCTTTGTAGATTATCAGCTTCATCTCCTAGGAAATTGAACACATCTGTGCTTGGCGGAGATTTCTGGACAGGTTACAATAGCGCACAAAGCCTGGGATTTGGGGTGAATGGGTGGCCAATTGTTTGCTTTATTAATGAGACACCGCCTCTTGTGATGAATGAATAACGTCAATGAACTGTTGCACTGAAGTGTTGGTGGCCAGTTGCACTGCCTGTAACCCCTATTCACAGTCACCTCTACCCACATCTGTATTTAAGATGTGATATATTAAGAGCTAATTTTACTTTCACATCGCTGTTTGTATCGCCAAGATAATAAACGTATGATATTGGCCCAAGAGGAGTACAGCGCTTAGTTAAACAGATGTAGGTGTGTGTGTGTGTGTGTGTGTGTGCTTCTGCATGCATGCATGCTTTTGTCCCTCCTTTGTATGTTTATGACTCATAACAACGCAGGCTATTCTTTGTACGTTCATGTCTGCCCGCATGTGGCCTAACCCAGCCTATTCCTCTGACCATCACAGACAAACACACACTTTCTTTCTCATACTTGGACACCACCCAGACAAAATAACTTGTTGCTTGTTGTTCTTTCTTCTTGGTAACCAAGTTTTCTCTCTGTTGCCCTCTCATGTAATCTTCCTAAGCTTGTCCTAATGAAATATAGCCCTGTAAAACATATCCATTCCCCATCTACAGCCTTGTTCAGATGTCCCAAGTTGTTTACTATAAAGATTTAGATTTAGAGCAGGTTAGCAAATGCAGGCCTTAAGCAACGATGTGTGTGTGCGTGTTGTGTGTGTGTGTGTGCGTGCGTGCGTGTGTATAGTAAGTTCACTGACGCAGGGCCCAGGCTCTTAGGAGTATGTTTACAGTTTGCTGGGTTGCACATCATGGGAACACATCTTCCCAGGGGAACAATGCTGTTCATGTCATTAGGTCATAAGATGCATTGTGTAAACAGATGTGAACACTTACTGATGATTAGAGTTATAGAAAAGAGATCGTTCTGAAAGTAAATAGAAAGTCCATCAGTGTATCGTCTCTCTAGTGTGTGTGTGTGTGTGTGTGTGTGTGTGGAGGCATAAAAGTGTAGGAGTAATGTTGTTTGGTGTGGGTGTTTGCAGCAATGAGTATGTAGATTACACATGCATTTGTGTTGCACCTGTGGATGTGTGTGTACATGCATGTGTCTGCATTTTATTGAGATACATTTTTTATATTAATTAGGATGTTAATTTTTTTTTAACATCCTAATTAACCTTAAAGCCTTAAAAATAACCTTAAAGTATTTACTAGATTGTTCAGTAATAACTATCTACTAGTTAATAAACCCAGATCAATACGTTTTACGCTAACCAAAAATAAATGAAGACGACACAGAACCAATTGGATTGAGTCCAAACATTGAAAGGCGTGTTAGAATGTTCTGTTTTAGTGTTTCTTTTACAGAAAAGGTGAAAAGGTCACCCAAATATCTGTCCTAACTCATGATAGAAATAAAATAAAGACTATTGCACACAGTACTTTGCATATTTTTAAAGAACCTATTCATTGCTCAGTTAATGTCCTGTTGGGGTGACCTCACTATAAACTTAACTCTTTTTAGGACCCCAGTTTTAGGCGCATGTGCCTGTTTGAAGAACTGCAAATGTGAAAGCTTTTTAAAGTAATTGTCACAGACGTAGTTCAACACATTCATCTGTGGGTATGCTGCCTTTGTTATTTTTTACCTCTTTACAACAATATTGTAAAAGATTACCTTTAACTAACTTAAACTTGATTAAAGGTATGGTACTATCCGTGTGGATGAAACCCCAAAGTTCAAGCCCTAATGTTGAAATAGAACGCATGCCCCTGGCATTCCTCTCTACTCCTAAAATCTCATCTTCTCACTCTTCCTTTGACAGTCAGGCATACTGTTGAAACTTGAGCACAGTTGTGTTGTGAACTGGGTATAGCGAATATGTGCTTTTCTAAACTCCAATTGTGGTCCTCTTTAAATTGCACTACAACGTTTTTTTTTCAGGAATGAAAAACAATTTAAAAGTCACTAAGTAAGGGACGCACCGGTACGTCAGTGTAAATCCAGGAAATGACAGACAAGGAAAAAGACAGAGAGAGAGGCTCTAAGATTAAAGCGCAGGGCAGGAGATAAGCGAGAGACAAGATATAGTGGGTGAGAGAGAGTTCAAGTGACAAGGCATGTAAGACTGCACACCTGCAGCCTAAAGCGTGCACGCCCCAGCAATGAGCATTTACACGTGCGCTATAACCCGTCAGTTTGTGGATTAAATACACACGCGTGCAAATGGGCATCTCCGTGATGGAGATGAATTGTGTGTGTGTGTGTGTGTGTGTGTGTGTGTGTGTGTGTGTGCATGAGTGAATGTGTGTTGCCGGTGTGGAAGGGATCCAGCGCATAGTGGTGCTCCTCTCAGGTCTCCCAGTATAAACAGAGACGTGGGAAAGACCAGGCATGTTTACATCAGCCCATTCTTACTGGGACCAGTCTTCCAGGCATCAGCGGTGCAGCCAATCCAATGGTTTTGCATTGATGTGCATTTAGGTGCAGGGATGAGTAGCCAGATATTGCACTACCCTTTTAGATAATACACTATATATTATTTTATCTGAACCCTACAAAGGTGAAGATTAAGGTTGCCAAGTTGCGATACCAATTTACCGTTTACATGTAAAAATGGTTGTAGCTTAATGTACGCGTAATATTGTATTGTCGGAGATTCACCCAGGCCTATAACAACACTGAGATACCCTGCTTACAAGGTTTTACACCAGGGTTGATACTCAGAGACTGGGAATGCTAGATAATTGTCGTGCCAGATTTAGTGTGCTAACGTTAACACACCTGTGCAAATGTTATGGGGTTCCCTTCTCTGCCATGTTTAGACTAAGTGCAGAAATGATAACATTGGCTCTATCACTTTAAGATGCACCTTCAGCTTCAAAAGTAGCACGTGCAATTTCCAAGGGAGTATAAATATAAAATAAATGTTGTGGAATGCATCTTCCTTTATGTAGAGATTTCTGTCATCTAAGTAATGCTTAATCATCCTTAAATTGCTTTAACTCTCACAGTCTCCAGTAAGAACATTTATTTTATTTATTTTAGGTGCTACTTTTGGGGAGTTTGAGTCATTTAGTTTGATTTGTGTTGTTATTAGGTTACAAGCTCTTGTTTTTAATCTTTACTAATATGTAAGGTCACTTTGGCGTGGCAATGGAAACCTCTCTTAAATAAATTCTAATAAATTACAATTGAATTGTTATTCATTTGTTTGCCATGTCTTTCAGTCAATGACCTTTAGATTTACGTTTATTTAAAGCTTTGCAGGTGTATAATTGAAACACAGAGAAAAATTATATATACTGTATTTGTACTTTTGTATGTGCATGAGAGCCCCACTAAAATGATTTACACAAACTCATAATGACCAGTTTTTAAAATGTAAAACATATCCCTACGTGAAGAGTGCTGTCACCTTGCTACATAAAGAGAGCAAATGACAAACAACACCTTTCTCCTTAAAAGCAACCGTTTATTTAATATTATTAAGCATTTAATTACTGAATATGTCCATGCTAGACATACTTCATACTTTCACGTTTGGTGTTAATTAAAGCCTGGCATCATTTGTCTTTATCCAGATTATGAATTAGCAAAGGTGTCAGCATTAAATAAATCAGATTCCTGGGTGTACGTACTGTACATAAATGCCTGTTTAAGCATCTTCTTCTGACAGAATACATTCCTGGTGATGTGGAGGTTTGGCCTGGTGATCGTTGAGTCAGAGCCCCAGACAAACAGACTCACAGAAAGGCAATGTTTGGATAGTGAGTGACTCTCTATAAGCTTCGTGGAGTGGATCCTTCCTCTCACACTAGAAAACAGAGCGCTCTGAAAACAAACTCAGGCTCAGGGAATTCTGTCTGAGACTCAGTTGGGCCGACATGCACTTTACGGGTTCATGCACGTAGTTAGTGAGGGTGCACAGGCATATTGGGGGCTACCAGTGCATTTGACAGCCAATTGACCTGTCCCAAGCACCACCTCTTTCACTTGTTCTACCTAGTTACTGTAACTAGGTAGGACAAAACAGCAAAACAGACAGTTGACGGAAGGTTCCGTCAGATTCAAAAAATGCTCAACTGCTATTGGAGGACATGCAAAAAGGGGCGGGCCTTGGGAAAAGTAAATTACACACCTGGATGCTCTAATATATGTGTGTGTGGACATGAAGAATGTGTGTGACCAATCAGAGGTTACGATGCTGCCTTGTGGGTATGTTTGTCTCTGTGAGCTAGGGGTCTCCTAAGAAATGGTCCAGGATGGTGTGTGGTGGGGGGTGTTGGGGTTTGGGGGGATGCCAGAGGACATCTAAAGGGATGTGTTGACGTAGAAGGATGTTATGGGGCGGTGGCAGAGATGTGTGCAGTCTTGTCGGTGTGGAGAGATGATAGGATGGAGGCATATGTAATCAGCGGCTTTGCAGCTTAGCTGTTAATATAGTTCACGAGAACCCTTCATAACAAATATTGTGTTGTGCTCTGTGTTATGTAGTGGCACACGTTCTCAGATTCATACTCGTATTTGTAAACGTAAAACAAGATTGCTAAACCAACAGCTAGCCATAGCTCCCACTCATATATAACAACACACGCACATGCCGGCATATGCGTGCACACGCGCACACATACACACACACGCACACGCACAAATGCTGATATCTAAATGAATGGTCTCCTCGGGGAGTCAGCCAAAGGCTGCGGGCGTTTAGGAGAAAAGATTCTTGGAAAAATGGCTTCATCATCAGAACATTTTCTCATTAGTAACCCTATTTTAGCCATCCGGAGAGACCCGGAGAGACCCGGAGAGAGAGAGAGAGAGAGAGAGAGAGAGAGAGAGAGAGAGAGAGAGAGAGAGAGAGAGAGAGAAAGAGAGAGAGAG
>JAODUH010004206.1:0-10852 GCA_027564835.1 Typhlichthys subterraneus | reverse complement strand
CCTCTCCTCTCCTCTCCGCTCCTCTCCCCTCCTCTCCTCTCCTCTCCTCTCCTCTCCTCTCCTCTCCTCTACTCTCCTCTCATCTCCCCTCCTCTCCTCTCCTCTCCTCTCCCCTCCTCTCATCTCCCCTCATCTCCTCTCCTCTCCCCTCATCTCCCCTCCTCTCCCCTCATCTCCTCTCCTCTCCTCTCCAACTCCAGGTGGCGCTCTGGGCTATAGTATACTCTCTGATAATTCTAGTTTCTGTTACTGGAAATGTGACAGTAATCTGGATTATCCTTGCTCACAGGCGCATGAGAACTGTAACCAACTACTTCATCGTCAATTTGGCCTTTTCTGATGTGTCCATGGCAACTTTCAACACACTATTTAACTTTGTCTATGCACTTCACAATGATTGGTACTTTGGTTTGGGATACTGCCGATTCCAGAACTTTTTTCCTATCACTGCTGTGTTTTCTTCAATATACTCAATGGCTGCTATAGCCGTGGACAGGTAAGAAAACATGTTGTACTGCATACTGTACCCATAGCCTGAAATTAGTATTGATCTACCTGTACATGTGTTCTTTGTGTTGTTTTTGTTCATTGTCACTGTTTCTGACCCATGTTTCACAGTTGATTGTCTTCTTAGATTCACATGCCCCTCCTTTTCTAGATGGTGTTAATCATAATGCTTGTTCTCATTCCTGTATTGTGTTTACTATTATATTACAAACCTTGAAGTTATGCACTCGCCTCCCAGCATTACGGTACTAAACCATTTTTTAAGTCTGGATTACAGGAATCTGGTCCCAGGTGGCCTAAGAGGTTGTGCTCTATGAGAGCATTCATGTATTTTGGCCCCAAACCACTTAGTGACGTCCAGCAGCATCATTTTGCTTTGGGTAAAGTAGCGTGATTTGGGAGACAGGGAACAATACATTGGACATATATTAAGTTGTGTTATGTTCTAAAATGATATAGGTTGATTATATGAATTATTTGATGTTACTATTGACATTTAGATCTGAATCCAAAACAACACAAAGTTTCTGGCTTGGATTTTGGTGTTCTATATATTTGATTTGCTATAATTTGTTGTTATGTAGTTGGAGGACGATCTAGGATATTTTGGTGATATATCTATAGTATAGAGTTGAGCAATATAATGTAATAATTGTATTAATAATTATTGAGTAATTGAATAATTTAAATGATAGTTACGTAATGTACACTACACTATGACTGCTTGGTTGCACCATGTAAGCATTAATGTGTCAAGCAAGATGGTCCAGAATACATCCAGCATGGTCACAACTGTGGACTGCTTCTATATCTCTTTTTCCACATTCAGGTATATGGCCATCATCCACCCTCTGAAGCCCCGCCTCTCCTCCACCTCTACCAAGGTTGTCATTGGTCTGATTTGGGCTGTGGCATTCTCATTGGCTTTCCCGCAATGCTACTATAGTGTGACAACATTCTACTACCCTAGAACTGTCTGTAAGGTGGACTGGCCTGATGATTATGGAGGAACGCATCAGCTAAGGTAATTAAAGTATATTAAAGCCCAACTCCCATCCATTTTGAGTATATCCTGATCAGCACAAGCAATGCTACAAGTCTGAGGTCAGTAACTTCTCCAACAAGGTACCCCTTCATATACGTAACTATTAGTTACTTACAACCAACTGTACCATTATGGCTACATATGCAGGCAGACAGACAGACAGACAGACATACAGAAAATAGTAGCCTACATACAGTACAATGACATGCAAGCTACAATTTCTACTCTGCTTGAGACATGAATTTGACTGATATTTTTCTCCGTTTGTAGTTACCAGCTGGCAGTGATATTGTTGATCTACCTGCTCCCTCTGTTGGTGATGCTAGTGACCTACAGTTTGGTTGGTCGTTCATTGTGGGGTGCCCACATACCTGGGGAAGCATCTGACCACTATCGCAACCAGTTAACTGCTAAAAGAAAAGTAATAAAAATAACTATATAAATAACTATAATTATAAAACTAATACCAATACTAATACTAATAATTATATTATTATTAGATTATAAATAATAATAAAAACAATTAAAAAATAAAGATAATGATAAAAAATTATTAACGATACAGCTGCAATGTAAGAGAAAGAATAGCTCCAAATAGCATATAATATATTATTTGTGCTGTTTTGCAGGTAGTGAAGATGATGGTTGTCGTGGTAACAACTTTTGCCCTTTGCTGGCTGCCCTATCACTTCTATTTCATATTGGGGTCATTTAACAAAGATATTTATAAAGAGCACTACATTCAGCAGGTAGGCCTACGGTATACACAGTACAGTGTATACCGTATATATACATACTGTATATAGAAACTATCAGTATTCTCTTTATTTGCTTCTTTATAGGTGTATTTGACAATATTCTGGCTGGCTATGAGTTCCACGATGTACAACCCTATCATATATTGTTGTCTGAACCAAAGGTAACGCACACACACACACACACACACACAAACACACACACGCACACGCACACACACGGAAGAATAAAAAATTTCCCGAAATTCTAAATGTCCTCATAGTGCTGGTGAACACACACACGCACGCACACGCATGCACGCACGCATGCACACACGCACACACACACACACTATCTGTTCCTCTCTGCAGGTTTCGGGCTGGGTTCCGCCATGCCTTCAGCTGGTGCCCGTTCATCAAGGTCTCGGAAGAGGACAAGATGGAGCTGCAGCACGCACACACCTTCCGTGTCACCATGAGCACACGCGTGTCTGTAAGTGCACACGCGCCGCTGCACGGCCAGCTGAGCCGGCAGAGAGACACGGTACAGCACACGCCTGCTAGAGAAAGCCAATGCAGACAGCTCAATAGAAGCCTGAGCGTAGGCACTGACAAGGGAGACGATGGGGTAATGGAGCAAACCTGTGCTTCTCCATATTGACCCAGGATCTACAGCTTCATATTTAACTGGTTGGATTGAGCATGGCAAACAGACACAGTCCAGATATACCTACACGTTGTCCCCCTCCACCCCCTCACACACACACACACACACATACATGTGTACTAGAGATGGTAGGATCTCATTTCTGTGGTGCATCCTGGAACTGTCTCCTCTCAATTTTGGAGGAGCTGTGGTTTGCCATTTTCCCACCCCACCCCCATCCCACCATCACTGAACTCCTCACTGTGTCCAAGGGAGTCAACCTATAGCTCCTCCTGACCACAGCTGAGGAAATATATCATGTTGTTCATAAGCTCCCTCTTCAATACTGTCAGATATTATTCTGTCTTAAGGCAGTGCATATGGAACTACATTCCCAGAGCATAAAGCAGTGCCTCATGGAGTCAGAACAAAGCCTTAAACCTTTTGTTTTACCTGCCTTCATTTACTTGAATGGATGTTCAAGTTTTACTCCTAAGCTTTTTTATTATTTATTTTGTTCATTATTAGACATCAGACAGTCTGGAGTATTTGTCATAGCTGCTATTGCATGTACTGAGACATTTTCATAAAATATAGGTCCAGAATGGCTCATGACAACAACAAAAAGTTGTTATATTTTGGATGTTTTCCATATTCTATAGTGACACTTATTTCATATTGTCCATATACTGTACATTTACAGAATATGATTATCTGTATATTTTGACCCACTGGTTAATTCATAATGTGACATGTCATGATAGTAAAATAAATACAATTTCAGCATTATAATCTAAGTATGTTAATGTATGCTAATAAAGCAATGATGTTCTGATAATATTTGATATTGAAACTGTGTTGTAGAGAATGTGAAACCTGCGTGAAGTCATTTGTTAATACTCTAGTTATGACATTGATTCAATTAAACATTGGTATGTTTCCGTGGGCATTAACGTAACCTAAAGGTAAGGTGGAACTAAAAAGCATACACTTGTTATCCACTAAAACAGCATGTTGATTGACTTTTGACCTGAGCCTTTACTATGCTTGCATATCAAATAAAAGTTATGGAAACAATGTGATTCAGTGAGACTTGGCTCTCACAGTGAAATGTTTATATTTTCAGCTATTTCACTTCATGACATACATAAGGATACAGTATGTACTGTATCATGCATCCTTGTTAATGTAATTATGGATTTAATTAAAACATCTGTAATTCCTGGAATATCGGCAGAGGCACAGCTCTCCTAATATAGCCTTCCACAGGCCCATGCTCATGAATGACCACCCAAATTGATTCATACACAATGTTTGTCTTTAATTCAGTATGATAGTGTTGAATACAGTGGGCTGTGAACAGATCATAAGATGTGTTTGTGTTTATGTGGACTGGATATAGGATTGAAGCTTTAGAAGCAAAGGTGTCTTCTGATCACGTAAAGTCAACTACTTGCTAATAAAGCGCTAGTGCTGGTTACAGATTGAGCTGGTTTGAAGCATGGTATTAAGGTGACATTTAAAGAGCCATTCTTTATAGGCATTCAGGCCACTCTGTCAGAAAAGATCCCGCAGATCCCACAGACTACACGTCTCATAGCCAACGTACCATATACCGTAAGGCCCTGCATTGAATAAATGCAATAATTGCAAGAGACTAGAGACAAATTCCAAAGAAACAACTGGTGTGAACCTGCAGTTTGAGAGAAATAGAAATATACATTTTAAGATAATTATCAACATCTTTCAAAATAATGGGTTTTGGTGAGTGACAGTATACCTTATAAACTCTCCATATGACAGGCAAATACAAGCATTGTTCAAATATAAATATTGGACTCAGATTCTGCAATTACAAATGGAAATTGAGATGGGCTCATAACCTGTTGAAATATAACACAATTTATAAAATAGAATATAAACCACTGAAGACCCACAGCTAATTCCATATTTTAGTTTGAAGTTGTAAGTCTGTTGAAGAAACAATTGACATGGTCTAAGATTCACCACTCCAACAAGAGCAACACAACATATACAGTACAGTAGAGTCAGGTAGATGTCAATCAACATGCTTAGATCACCCTGACGAGAGATTATCAGATAAAATAACTCAGAAAGACCTCTGTATGTTTTCAGGATCTTGAAGACTGTATATTGCAAATATGGCTTGAATAATGATATTGGTTTAAAATAAACACCATGAACTAACACTATTAAAAGTTGTGCACATCCATTTTAAGACTAAAACTGTAACATTCAGCAGTGACAGATGGCTTAATCTACAAATCATGCCATTGCAGAAGTGCCTCTGTTCATTGTGACTCTGGGGCTGGTACTACACCAACCACTATGCCTTTCCCACAGTAACATTCACTCTAAAATAAAGAGCAGTACTTTCAAGTATTTGTGTGAAAGATTTAAAAACCTGAAAGCCTGAAAAAACATTCCCTTTAGTTTCACTATACATATTATCTCATACAATGGGCCATAAGGCCAACAGCAAAGCAGTTAATAGGAATTTGGCGTAGAGCACCGTTTTAAAATCCCTGTAGCTCTTGGAGCTGTGATATTTGATTGTTATTGCAATCTATTTATCATTATTTATCATTGTTGCAAAATATACATTTATTTTAAAAAGGCAGGTGGGATAGTGTAATTATTTCACATAAATAAATAAAGATAATTTGATCCAATGAAATGTCTTCTCCATCATTGATGGAATTTAGATGTAATCCTTACATTAAAGTTATCCAACAGTGAGTACAATAATGTACAGTATTCAGTACAATCAAGTTTTAAGGAGCACAACTTGCATATAGACCAGGGGATGGGGCTCACAACCATTCGTCTGGAAGTCAACCTAACCTAACCACAAGGCTTTCCTGCCCACATTCACGAGGTGTTGATCTGTCCTGCTTCTGTCCAGCAAATGTACGTGTCTTATCTCACAAAGTGTAACCACAGAGCAACGTACACAGGCTGTTGTTGGCTTATCAATCTACACCTTATACATTGTGCGTGACTCTGCTGTCGCTCACAGACAAAGCAGATTCAGTTTTTTTTGTCTCTCTCACGCCGAGGCTAAAGCAGCTATTGGAGTATGATTCCATACTAGTGAAGTCTGAGCTCTTTGATTGGGGAGGGAAACAAGTACTGGAGAGAAGTATAGAAGCAAGGTAAGGAAACGAGGAAAGGAGCAGGGAGGAAAGAAAGATGGGACGACTATTCGGTTATTTGTTTTGCTCCTGTCTCAGTCGGCAGCCGACGGCGGTGATGAGGGCCGCTCCTTTTCCGCTCCCATCTTCTGACAGCAGGAAGTTGACGTTGCACTGGGGAGCGAGCTCATTTACGGCCTGGTGCATGTCCCGGGAGAAACTGGGGGTGGGTGAGAGAACCACCGCTCAATGACCTGCACCGAACCCATTCACTAGCCTCTTTGTGCTGCTCTAAGGCACTAGGGTGCAATGCCAGAGCTTATGTGAAGATACAGAACAGTTCTAACAAGACGGTTGGAGAGGAGAATATCCGACTCACTGTGGATGTAGCTTGTACAGTGTTCCGTCCACCCCTACGGTGATGTCCAGATGGTCCAGGCCACGGTTCTCTCGGATCTTATCGACCACGGCGGCCATTCCTGCCCCACACAGCTGAGCGGCGCGCCGCGACACTGCGCCGCACACCTACACAACAATGAACCAATTTGAAATCACACATGCGCTAAACGTTGACTCATAACCCAATGCCAAACAAAGACTGTGATACGGTTATAACGCATTGGCATGGGGACTGATTGAACAACTCATGAGACCTGTATTCACTCACACGGCTGATATCTAACCTCCATACAAACCTTACCATGTAGGAACTGGGCAAACTGACTACTGACTGGCTTGGCTCACAACTGGCCATGTCCAATGTATGAGAAGTGCTTTGGCGTCATCCTCTGAGCCATTACCTCTTTGACTATGATACTGTCATCACAGGTGCTGTTAAGTCCCAGGTGTTGCAGGATGGATCTGACTTGCAGTAGAGCCAGGCGGTCACTATGAGAAGCAGTTAGCAGAGGATCAGCTACCTGAGCCAACATCTGGTCATTCTTAGCAGTAAGCATTTTATGCACTGTTCCATTTGTGTGCAAACATGGACGCACAAACAATGCACCAAATAATGTTCCCTACCTCTCTATCTGCGAGAGGTACTTGGTTTCAAAGATGCCTCTTGTCTTTAGTGTTTCGGAGATCTGTCCCCTGAACAGGAAGCCTCTCTTCGTCAGGTCTAGTAGAATGTTCCGCACTATTTCACCAAGATACATGCCACTGCACATTTTCTCATAACTGTAAGAGACAGAAATCCTTCAGGTGAAACTCTGCAAAAACACAGTGTCCACTGACGAGTCAAGAACGCACAAGTGTGTGTGTGACGCGTTCGGTTGCTCATATTGCGTGTGTGTGTATGCCTAGCGTGCGTGCATGTCCAACCTCTGTTTGCCTGGGTTGAGGGAGAATTCATCCACGCCCCGGTCATACTCCGTCCTCAAGTCGTCAAGGCAACCGTTGTCTCCGAAGGCGCCCCACTCCATGTTAACGCACATCTGTCCCTCATCTCCCTCTATCATATCAATGTTCCTCATCTCCTCCATGTAGCATGCGTTACTGCCTGTGCCTGCACAAACACACCACAGGGGAACGTCAATGAACGTCAATGGGTAAGCTATGCCTTTTATTTGAAGGTACGTTTTAAATGGTGGTTTGACTACAATGGTTTAATCAAGTGTGCTTAACAATATGCCATGAAAAACCCCACTGGTTTATTTGACAGGTTTAGATGTTACGTGTGACATTAATTACTGTCGCAGCCTAGACAAGCAAATAAATATCTCATTTCAAATGATAAAAGAGAAATGGTAAAAAAACGAAAACATGCAATAACACAAACTCGGGTGCCATCGCAGAGAAACAACGTAACGGACGTTCCGAAACTAACCGGCTATGAGTCCGACCTCACAGGTGGGTTCTTCATAGGCGCAGGTCATCATGGTCCCAACCGTGTCATTGACGATGGCCACCACGTCCAGATAAAACTCCTAAGAGTGAGTTACACATACGGTTGACACCTCTGACCTTTAGCTAATGCTTATAGACACACACACAACAATAAGGTCAAAAAGAAGTAAGACATTCTAGGCATTGTCACACAAAGAACAAGGCTAACAAGATGCTAATAAGTTTACTGTACCTCTCTCCTTTTGATTGCATCTCTCAGCAGTCCCACAACATCTTCCCCCTCACAGTGTGTGGCCTTGAAGCCTTTGGTCCACGTCACCAGGATGCCCTGTAGCCGGGCATACGTCTGATCAGGGCTGAAGCAGCTGTAGCAACAACTGAGAGCATCTCAGGTAGAAAACATAGACTCACAGCGTCCAGGCTTGTCTGCTGACAGGGGAAGGAGAAGGTAAACCCAAGAGGGAGACGGCCACTCTTCATCCCCATGTAGTCCAGGAAGTCGCTGATGCAGTGCACTATGTGGTCAAACAGCTACAGGGCAAAGAATATGGGCGATATTCGTCACGAGGTGCAAACGTTGACGATGATATTGACAGTGTTCATTAATGGCATGGGTCACTGGTCTGTCTCACCTCTTCCCCTGTCCCCTGCATCACCTCCAACGGTATGGCATAGATCTTGTTGTGCATCTCCACCGTTCTCCGCTTCCCGGAGCGGATCTTCACCAGCAGAACTCTGAAGTTGGTTCCCCCTAGGTCCAGTGCCAGGAAATCCCCGTTCTCTGAACACAATATACCATATATACAACATCTAACATATTTGGGACACCTTCGGACAAGACTGTGTGTGTGTGCGGGACTCACCTGTGCCATCAGGTGTACTGCGTACAAATGTAGGTAACATCTTGACAGTAGCAATGTTCTGGGTACTCCTGGAGAGGCCATTTTGGATCTCTGTCCTCATTCGCTTCTTTACCTACCAAGATAACACCCCCAGACTAGTACTACTTAGGTACTGACATTAACACTAATTAGCATTAATAGTGGAGGAGACATGCACACACACACACATACACACACGCCACTCAACAACCTCACCTCTAGGAGTTGTTCTGTTGTCAGGCGAAACTCTGACAGTGTTTGGGTGATTTGTCGTGATTGGTCGGCTAGTCGGTAGGCCACAGCCGTCACCATAGCAGCGCCCTTCCCGCTGCCGCTCTCTGATAGGAGGAATCTGACGTCAGAGTCTGCAACCAGGCGACGGACGGTCTTATGGAGACGACGAGCATATCTGTAAGAGAATATAAGAAAAACTAATAGTAGTGTGTAGTCCTAGTGTAGTGCTATTCCCCAGTATTTGCCTACCTTTAAGCCATTAACATATCTTGTAACTTGTAATATGTTGTATGGGATAATGATGATATTTACACTATCATTGTCCCTATATAAAGTATAAATATGAACAGGTACATAAATATGGTGTTTCTAACTCACTGTGGGTGCATCTTGTAGAGTGATCCATCGATGCCTACAGTGGTACGGAGTCGAGCCACGCCTTTGTTCTCCTTCAGCCTCATTAAGATGGCACCCAGCGTGGCAGCTATCAGGTTGGCAGAGCGGAAAGATACGATGGTGCACACCTGGCACAGAGAAGAGAACAGATAACCTTTAGCAAGTAAACACGTATTTCAATTAAAGCATTGCTGTAAAACTTAATTTCAAATGAGAGATACATTTTTTTACATTATGGACTAAAGTATCTTCTCTGTTCATCCTTTAAACACTACTGTACACACAATACTGCATCTGCTGCTTTAACTACTTAACAAGTATGGGACTTATAAAACACACTAGAGGTCATGTGTGTCCTGAGAGAGGATGGACCACCCTCTTCTCTCCCTGTGGTTCCAGAGATACAAACTGTGTGCCCCTGTAAAGCCTGTCCTGACCTGACTAGAAGGGTTCAGATGAACCAGGATTAGCAACAATACACACATGTTGCACAGCAATGCAGTCTTCAGCGGAGGGCTCCACCCCAAGTTTGGTTAAAATCTCCCTCGTCTTACATAACCCCTCTTTACTCCTAATGAGAGAGGGAAAAGAGAGAGGAAGGGACAGAGAAAATGAAATGATGCATTGATGTATTGGTCATTCTAGCTGAAAGAGTTGCCTTCTCCTTTGAAATGAGGCTCTTACTTCTCTATGGCCGAGACATGCTTGGTCTCAATAGTTCCTTTGGTGAGCAACTCTGCGGTGATCCTTCCTTCAAACAGCAGACTCTCTTTAGCCATCTTGACGAGGATGAGACGAACCAGCTCCCCCATGTACATACCACTGACCATCTTCTCAAAGCTGGCCGAGAGGGGAGCGGAATATAAAACATGACAAATAAATAGATATTTGAAGCATGCATACAGTGCTATGAGCAATTATAAACAAATATAAGACAACATACATAGTATGTGTAATTGTAGCCAATGGTATGATATAATGTTTCTATAGAGCCTCAGTCAATGTGCCTTATTGTCTATCTTAAAACAAGGGTTCCCACTCTAAGGCAAATGTCAAAACTCTTATTTTCCCTGACTCACTGACTAAATATATGGTAAAAGAGGTCACCAACACAATGTCAGTGAGATAGCCAGCATGACAAAACTTTTTTTTTTAAATGAATGTAATGAATCTTGCGTATGTACTATTCGTGTAAACCTTCAGAACGATGGTTTCAAGATTTATTGAGACATGGCAAAATGTAAAACCACATCCAATTAACATTTTCATGAATGGAAAAAAATCTAAACATGGAGCAAACAAAATTCCCAGATATTCCATGATTTGACTAGTGGGAACCCTGTAAAATAGCTATATACTGTATAGCTATATATAATGTGTATGTTCTGAAGAGGTTTCTAGGAACA
>JAODUH010004205.1:22650-33614 GCA_027564835.1 Typhlichthys subterraneus | reverse complement strand
GGGTGTGGCCCCCGCCCCCCCCCCCCCCCCCCCCCCCCCTTGCACTCTCAGTGGGAGGGGGAGGGGGGGGTAGAGAATGTGTCTGATTTCCTGGCGGAGCAGGCGACACAAAGACTAGCCTTGTGTGTAGCTGGTGTTCTGCTTGCTGAGCTGGAAAGAGCAGAGCAGAGCAGAGCGGTAAGGGGAAGCTGCACCGCGTAATCAGACGGTCAATTGAACTGACCTGGGTTTCTCACCCCTGTGTAATGAGCAAGCATTAAACCTGGATTGTGAGATCTCCACGGGGAAGCATTGACTTCATATGAGTGGACAAACGTGACCTGGTCAAATGGTATCGTGGCTACAGGGGAACGGGGAAACGAGAGCATGCGTGTTTGGATCGGGTGGTAGATTGTCTTTGGCTGTTAGTATTGTCACATATGAAACACTTTTGAAGTTCTGACCATTGTATCAGTGGCAAATCTTTTTAGGTGTTGTCAGCAGCTTAGCATTCATATTTTCTAAATGGTGTTTGTTTCAGGTTGTGTTTATTCTACTAGTTCCAGGCGCATTGCTCACAGAAACCAGAGTTGGTCGACATACTGCAGACTAGAGTGCATCCGGAAAGTATTCACAGCGCTTCACTTTTTCCATATTTTGTTATGTTACAGCCTTATTTCAAAATGGATTTAAATACATGTGTTTCTCAAAATTCTACACATAATACCTCATAATAACAAAGTGAAAAATTTGTTTGAAATTTTTGCAAATTTATAAAAAATAAATAACTTGTACAGAAATATCTCAAAATGGAGCTCAGGCACATACTGTTTCCACTGATCATCCTTGATGTTTCTACAACTTGATTGGAGTCCACCTGTAGCAAACTCAGTTGATTGGACATGATTTGGAAAGGCACACACCTGTCTATAAGGTACCACAGTTGACAGTGCATGTCAGAGCACAAACCAAGCCTTGAAGTCCAAGGAATTGATTGTAGACCTCCGAGACAGGATTGTATAGAGGCACAAATCTGGGGAAGGCTAAATAAAGATTTCTGCAACATTGAAGGTCCCAATGAGCACAGTGGCCTCCATCATCCATAAATAGAAGAAGTTTGGAACCACCAGGACTTTTCCTAGAGCTGGCCGCCCGGCCAAACTGAGCGATCGGGGGAGAAGGGCTTTAGTCAGGGAGGTGACCACGAACCCTATGGTCACTCTGACAGAGTGGCCAAACGACACCTGAAGGACTCTCGGCCCATAAGAAAGAAAATGATATGGTCTGGTGAAGCAAATGTTGAACTCTTTGACCTGAAGAATGAAAGGAAGTGCCCAAAAAGTAGGCATGCCAAGCTTGTAGCATCATACTCAAAAAGACTTGAGGCTGAAATTGCTGCCAAAAGTGCTTCAACAAAGTATTGACTACTATTGAATACTTATCTGCATGTCATTTTTAATATACAGTATTTGTCAAAATTACAAACATATTTTTTCATTTGGTAATATGGGGTATTGTGTGTTGAATTTTGAGGAAAACATTTATTTTTATCCATTTTGGAATAAGGCTGTAACATAACAAAATGTGGATGACGTGAAGCACTGTGAATACTTTCCGGATGCACTGTGTATTATGTCAAAAAAATACTTGATTCTGTCAAGAAGGCGGTTTTTGACGCAGTTATAGTATTACACGCTATGTCACAGACTTTACGCATGTAAAAGCTGGCTCTGCAAGACTTAGCAGCCCAGTAGCATGCACGGTGCATGTGTTTAGATTTGCAGTGCGATGGAATGACTCTATTTCTAAAGTTGGGGATTTCATAGTTTTATGGCAGGGAGTTCATGGTGAGTAATGTAGAATTAAAATTCTGTTTATACAAAAAATGAAACGGCCGGTTTACAAATAAAGAACGTATATAATAATGCAGCACCAAATATTACACACTGCCACTATGTAGATGCGTGTGTATATATATATATATATATATGTCAAATTGGGCTCATGCTGACATCGTACCAACATCACTTTAGTTATTGCAAGTACAATAGCCTTATTGGGGGCCTTTTTAATGAGGTAACATTTTCCAAACAGACCGTGACATCATGTTGAATGTACTAGGTACCTGTTCTCACATTCTTCCATACTCACCAAGCAAACATTAATATAAGAGCAAAGAATTGGTATTCTCAAATCCCACACCTTGTGCTGGGAAACAACAGAATGAGATCAGATGGCAAGTTTGGCAACCACACATTACACTGACTCTTGGCACTTTATTACGCCAATATATCACTTCCTACTCCCCGAAATGGCCAAGGGGGAATTAAGTACTGGTTTTGTACTCTTAACTGCAAATAGATTGCCCTAGGGGCGTATTTCCAATGAAAGGAGTGGCTTGGCATACCACAGATTTCGCGGGATTAATGAATGGACCCTGCACAGATTGTGCAAAGGTGTTCCCCTTGCCTTTTCATTTGAGTGATGTAACAGGTTTTGTTGTTTTTCTTTTTTTTTTTCCATCATTGCAAAACAATGTAGATTGAACTGAGCATTGATGAAGGCTAGCTAAATGTTAAATGTGATTGTCTATATAATACAGTTCATGAGTGTTCTACATCAAACTATACTGTAGCCTACACTATTTTAGACTATTTCAAGATTTCAAGACAGTTACTTAAATATATGTAAATATTAACGTTTTTTTTTTAAACGTTTTTATTAAATGTCCATCCATTTTATAATGGTGTTTCAAGGCTGAAGGTTCGCCTTAAAATACAGCGACTCACCTACACTATAAGAAACCAATGAAAGTGGTGTTGGGTGTCTCAAAGTGTTAGTCAGGTGAGAAGACACAGTCTAGACATGTCAGCTGAGTGCAATATTGCCCAACTCATCCGCAGTATGTCTGTGTTGGTCAATGGATGAGCTGAGAGCTTTATGGCCCTTGAGCCTGTGTTCTGACAGAGTGGCATTGTCATACAAGACACAGAACCCGCTTGCTTTACAAAAGGGCCATAAATGCCTTAAAAAAAAAAGGCTGACCTTTTTTATCACAGGGGCCAAGGCCTTTATGACTGGCCTGCCCCCATGCTATTTCCTGTTCTGAAGAGTCAGTAGGTGTGGGAGAGACGGCCAACATCAGTCCGATATAACTGGTTAAAGTGCTCAAGACTAAAGACCCAGGAACCTGGTTTTGTTTGGACCTAGCAGTGACTGACCAGACTTGTTTGGCGTGGAAGTAAACGAGTTGTACTAAGTTGCTACAGTAAGATAACTTTTCAAATCGTCATTTCCATTTACATCGTAGAACATCCAAGGCCGGTCGGCAGACGATTACACCGGGAAAACGCAGGTAATTGTTTCATTGTTAGCATTTCCTCTTGTTAGCTAAAGTAGCTTGACGCACTGATATGTTTTCAATGTTGACATGCAGTCATGGAACTACTGATAGTGTGTCCTGCTGAATTATGCTGCATTGCAATCAAGAAGTACAGATTGAGTCTCATATTCAGGGAGCAAGAGATCATTGAATTTTCAGAAGCCCCTCTTGTTTGTTTGAAGTGCAGCCTCCGGTGGGAGTTTTATTTGAGAAGAGGCCTCTATGGCATCCCTTTGATCCATCTCCACGCAACAGCCCGGCTGAACGCCACACAAACAGTAACCTGATCTCCTCGTTGCTTTTTAATGGAGGATGCTAAGAGCAAGAACATTCCTGCGGGCACCAGTTGATGGGGTGCCACTTAAATGCGTACGGGCTGTGTGTGCCATGGTGCTGAGAGACAGCGTCTGTCGTGAGAAAACCCACCTGGCTAACCTCTGTATTGATATATCTTTTTTTTCTCTTTTTTTTTAACCACTTCTCAAAATCTCCATTTCTACTAAGGTGAGCCAAGGCTTTTCCCTTTAAATGTTTTCTTTTTCAACTTGCACATACTGTAAGAAATGGACAAGCTATGGCTGGATGGTTTGCACAGTCAGCTCTACTTTCTTTCTTCCTTCCCCTGAGGACAAACCCTTAGCAACGTCATGTGAAACCTTTTTAGAACATGACTCTCTTTTTCCTTTGCAACAATCAGACAGAAGTAAAAATAGATTCATACTATAGTTTGTCTTGCTACGAATTTTACAGACATGGCCATTTAGCCTAGTGCACTTTGGCAAGGCAACCAAAGTGTAAGATATAAAGCTACTGATATAAGATATAAAGATAATTATATTCTGTTTATTTTTTGCTTATTAACTTTTTTGCCCCTAAAGTTTAGCATTGTAATTAGTGGTATGTCTCAACCTATGGTGTCTAATAATGTGCAGCTAATGGTGCAATTGTAATTTATATCACCTGTTCATTGGACTGTGGCAACATTTCATTACTTCAGTATGTTACTGTTTTTTAAAAGGGATACAATCTGATCTGTTTTTAATGTATATGTGTAGCATGTTTCGAATTAGTCTTTTAGAAAATAGTTATTTTCAAAAACAGCCAATACATAATACAAGCCATGCCAATACTAATACTGTAGCTAAATCCACTTAAGTAACTCAACAATATCTATGCTTTGTCTACTTTTCTCATATACCTGGAGTCAGGGATTCCTCTGCCAAAAACAAAGCTATAAATCTGTCATTTTAATTGCACACAGCATAATAAACTGGTAGAGTCAAACAAAGACAAACAATGTTTACTTACGGCATTAAAGTGTAATTCTGTTGGGATGTTTGTGTGTGTGTGTGTGTGTTTGTGTGTATGTATATGTGTGTGTGTGTTAGCATTTGTGTTTAGCCAAGTGACAGTGGCCCCACCAAACTAAAGCAGGTTTATGGAAAACATAACCACAAACTTCTTTCCGTCTGGTTCCCTTACTGATTCTGTCACCATAAACAGTAATTAACCTATTTTAAACCCAGGCAAGCGATTTCATGATTGAAAGGTGATAGTTGAAAATCAGTCATCTTAAATAATATACTGCTGCAATTACAGCAATCTTTCCAACTAAAATAAATGAAGGTATGCAGGTATGCAGGAGAGGGGGTAAAAAAGTATTTGCATCAATTTAGATTTTCCTCCCAGCCTGTGAAGTCAGACAATTAATGTGAACTGACGTGAGAATTCAAGCTCCCCCAAAGCGTTTATGTGGTGAGACAAATATATCTACAATTATATATTTTATATGGAGTTAAATTTACGCTAAACCCAACAATGGTATTTGAAGATGTGGGATCATGAGGCCAGTACTGGAGAAGACTTGACGCATTAGAGTACAGTTGATTTTGAGTTTGTAGTACTGTTGAAACAATGATAACAGCAATAGATATGGAATATGGTGTTCTAGTATTAAAGTTGGAGGAGCTAGGTTTTCTGCAGTGTGAGGAATATTTGGAGGCGCTCTACATTTTCTAGCTTAGTTTGGCATGTAAATTACTATTTTATAGCAGCCTTAAGGTAGTTTTGGGACAAGGCAAGTCATTTACTTGATAATGGCTTTTCCTTATCAGATTACACCCCTAAATTCCTTCATTCCACTCACTACCAATTACTTAAAATGATGGATGTCACAGTAAGATGCTATAATTTATTCTGTATCATTTACATTACAATGGAATACCTTTTGTAGACGCAGCTGGACACAAATAAAACAACTAAACATACTTCCTTTGAAGTAAGTAAATAAACACTACTGCAGAGGTTTGCAGACAAGGTTCTTTACAAATGATGAGTTCTTTACAACATCTTTACAGCATCTGCCAATAGTTTGCGGACATGGGGGAAATATGTAGCCCAGACTAAGGCAGGAGAAGCAAAGTCAGGTTTAAATTAAAAGCAGAGGAAACATCAGCAACCCACCTCCCCCCCTTTTCTCAGGCCCAGGTGCTTGGGCTAACTAACTGGGCAGGCAGTTAGTCAGGTACTTGACTGGAATGTATCTCCCCCTTTCTCCTAAAGCTTTTGCTTTAACTCAAGAACTCCAAGTGGTTTAAACCCCTTAAACAAATACAAACATGGCCACCTGCTGTGATTGTACTTTGTTCCGACCAAATCCTTTCCTCCCTCATTCATGGGAACTTGAACACAGGGTGGCGATGTCAATGCTGTTGCATTTTACCACAACCTTACTCACGACCTATGAGTGGAACAACACGATAGTAAAGCGCCGAAGCCTTTCATTGATACTCTTCATTCATTTAATGGCAATATAAATTTTTGCGACCCACTCACCCCCACTCAGTGACCCACCTGAGGGTCCCAAGTTGACCCACAGTTTGCAAACCGCTGTGTTAGAATATTAACTTGGTTTCAAGGATTAGTCAGGTCCCAGCTAGCTCTAGGTCAACCAGTAAGCCATCAACGTGGCTGCTGAGCATGGCTAGTGCCAGGTCATAGGGTGAGTCCAGGGCAATGGTTAATGTGTTTACTGGCACAGAGCAAGTGTTGGGTGGCCATCTTTACCTTATTAAATGAACTGATAAAGTTGTTTAAGGTTTGCTATTCATTGAACCTAAATCAATAATGGAGAAACTCATATGGTGCCACCACACTACAGCAGACACCATGGAGGGTGTTTCACT
This sequence comes from Typhlichthys subterraneus, assembly GCA_027564835.1. Classification (NCBI taxonomy): domain Eukaryota; kingdom Metazoa; phylum Chordata; class Actinopteri; order Percopsiformes; family Amblyopsidae; genus Typhlichthys; species Typhlichthys subterraneus. The sequence continues at coordinate 27,068 of JAODUH010004205.1, read as the reverse complement.
GGTCAGCTGAACACAAACATGTTTGGCTTTGAATCTGAATCAACAATATAGGTTTTTCACCTAAATACATATCCATTCTGCTCATATCAATAACTGTTTGTTTAGATTCAAAGTGAAGAAATAGCGGCGACTATTTGTGACAGTTTTGGGGGGAAATTCAATTCAAGATGCCTCCTATAGTATTGGTGTAAGTTCTAAAGAGGTGTATTGGCTAGCCTAGTACTAACTTGTAACTTGTTGGGCACATTTTATTTGATATATTTTGCTTGTATAGTTGATTGAGTCCGAGGTGACATCGCACTGGTCTTACTTATTCATGACCGTGTATGAAAACCAGCAGACATGCTGCTACTGTTTGCAGGGTCTCTTAAAGATAGTGCCGTGTGAGAGCTGTACTGTATGCGTTCATTTAAGAGATGACTCAGCAGACAGGAAGTGATGACACGAGCAACCCACCATACTCACACCGCCTCAGGACAAACATCTCCATGTAGTGTCATTTATTAGACCCATTATTTATTACACCAATATGGCGTAATTAATATATGTTGTTTTACTGGATTAAATGTCAAGACATGCTAAATTAATATGTGGATTTATTTTAACAAGTTTAAATAAGGGTAGGTTATTTTATTGGTTATCCGGTAGCCTAACCCAATAACTGGGGACATTGCCTATAAGAGGCCTACTTCACTAATAGTCAATAAGTGTTTTCTGAATAATATTAGCAACATTTTGAATAGGTTGTATAGCTGGCATATCCCATAAGCGAGCATTACAAATACAGTAGTCAACAGGGTATCGTTTTTTTTTCTGCTGCTCCAGAAATGACAAAATCTGAACAATGGCTCAAAGTAGTTTGAGCTTTGTTTGGAGAATATGCAAAACACAGGTTTACATGTGTACTGTACATACAGTATGTGTCATATTGAACTGCTGTACAAGAGTCAATGAGGTGCCACCTTTTTATTTGTTTAGCTGGTTGTGGTTTCACCTAGCCCTAAGCACTGTGACCGCTCTGTGGTTGATGGATGGCTGCACTCTGGGTTGCTTTACAAGGGTTCGACTTGGAAAGTGAGATAAGAGCAGTTTGTTAACCGCGGGGATCTTGATTCTGTGTTGGGTCAGTAAAGCAGTGTGTGGTTTCAGTGGTCCTAGCATTGTACTCTCTGAGAGGGAACAGGTGTCTGTTGACTTTGCAAATATGTGTAGACATTTTTCGTATCTGCTTGTGCCTACCTGCACATTTTGTAGACGTCTACTAGTATATTGTATTCTTCTCATGAGTTGTTATTTCTTTTTTCTAAAATAGAAAACATTCTAAAACATATCACGGTCTTCAAAGTGACATAAATTGTGGTTATTAAGTGTAATCCATTATGGCATCCAAGCACGTCACTAAACAACAGATCATGGCCAAAGCAAACATGTTTAGCATAACTGCTGTTTATCTTTGTAGGACTAATGGAAGTGGGTAACCTAACCATGCCAGAAATCCTTTTACACTGACTGACTCAATGAACCTGTGAAATATTTGAATCATCAACATTTGGGCATGTCTGAAACTTTAATCTTTTAAACCCTTATCTCTAGGTTTGTGATGCTAGTGCTATGGCCAGTGAATTAATGAGTTTAATCTGAACAAATGTTCTCTAAATTCTGAACAACTGTTCTTTAAATTCTGAACACATTTTTTCAAAATTCTGTCTATTCACTATCAGAAGCGAAAAGATGATAACATTTTTACATAAAGGGACACTTCCCAATCTCCCCCAAAGGATTGCCCCAGCTTGTTGAAACATATACGTTTGAATCTAAAACAACAACACTGGCTAAAACCAGCAGGAGTGTAAGTCCAGCTCTCTTTGCATTCAGGCTGTTTACAAACAAGCTGGGCTGATGATTAGTGGCACGGGACACTCGCGTTTCACGTTTTCCTTATTCAGCATTTTAGTAGACTTTAGGAAAATACCCTATTATAGGTGCTTCTTCTCTGTGCTAGTACATTGGCCGTATGTTTGTTTGTTTGTTTGTTTTAACATTTTAAAATGTGTATTATTCAACAGATGGCTTCCTTAGTAGAACACGTTGCACATATTGGCACGTAGATCATGAACAGCTTGTGGCATCACACACAGCAAAGGACCACGTTTTGTTTGACTTTGTACTCCATAGAGGTCTTCAGGCTCATTCATTGCTCACAGGTTGTCTGTTGACGTCTGTAATTACTGTGGCTCACTCGACCGCCCAGCCGCTCGTAGAGACCTGAGCCAGTCTGTTGCTCCCGGAGGTCTTGACCCTCCGCGCCACATTGAGGACGGTTGCCCTCCAGCAGCAGGTTAAAGGTCAGGCAGTCGTGCTGTTTAACACAATGACCACAATGGTTTCTACACAGCTGTCCACTACGTGATGCATCTTAGGAGCAACTCGAGACTATTGTGAGAACTAATATAAAACATCCAATGACTTCTCCTCTGTGTCTTCATCCTACTTCTGTGTTTCAGGTTCATTGATGATAGGCTGAGTAATTGAGAATGGCTGTGCCCATTCCTCTGCCAAGCCATACTCCAATCCACATGCTGGCTCTCCTGGCTATATGGGACGTAGTGAAGTCCGATCATATCAACTTCTATAACGTCAACCCACCTGTAGAAGGTAAAGCTGCGTCTGGTATGCTCTCCTTTACCTTGGTTTATTTACCACCATGAAGGTTGAGCGCCTGTTTTAACTGCTTTTCCAGCCACGCCATTCCCCAGGAGCTTCAAGTGCTTCACCTGTGAGCAAGCCAATGACAACTACAACTGTAATCGTTGGGCAGAGGACAAGTGGTGCCCACAGAGTAAGTCATTTGTATATTTATGTTTGTGTCTGGTTTATTTATTTATTTTATTTTCTAATTTATATAAAATACCTAAATTTTAAGAAAATTGAAAACATTATTGTATGTCTCCATTAGGGCTCTAATAATGCCTCTATAAGCGCTCTGTGTTAGGCCTAAGTGTGAATTTTAGGTTATGCCGCATGCATAAGACCTCTAACTTAAAGGTGGAGTCAGTGATTGCAAGCTAATAACGTTTTTGTCAAATCCAGCAAATATCTCGTCACGGGCTGCTAGCTGACTCCACCTTTAATTATTGATGCTATATGGCGTCTGTAAAGCTGTCTGCCCACACGGCTTGATGTCCACAGACACTCAGTTTTGCATGACGGTCCACCACTTCAGCAGCCATGGCAAGACCAAGTTCGTAACCAAGCGCTGTGCTGCTGTAGAGGACTGTCGTGTGTCAGGCTGCCGGCACCATCGGGACGCCAGTCACACTGTGAGTCAGCCCCGCCCACACACTATGACCCGTGTGTTCAGCATGTACCGCATAGACCACTGTCTCAGTCGCAGAGGAAGGATTATATATACATGGCAATATACAGTATACAGTTTATTACTAAATATGTTTATGTCATTTTATTTGCATTGATATCATTGGCCTCCTATACGCTATTTTTGCATTGTATGTTATTAGTAGTAATACATAAAGAAATGGGTAATTAGTTACTTATGGATGCTTCACTAATGTTGTCTATACTATACTGACACACTGGTATGGAACAAAGCTATCGTTACATTTATGAGCTACACCTGTGTGTACCATACTATGGCACCCCCTGTGAATATCCTCCATAAATCAATGCATTGCTATGTCCCTTGCGTTGACCTCTCCTCTCCTCTCTCAGTGTGTGTCTTGCTGTGAGGGTATGATCTGTAACGTGGAGGTCCCTACCAATCACACCAACGCGGTGTTTGCAATGCGACACTCGGCGTACAGCTCAGCGACACAGCAGCGGGCCGAGGCCTGGCTCACTCTGCTAGTGATGGGGCTCAGCAGGCTGCTTCCCCTCTGACTGGAGCCTGCAACGTGGTCCATTGCTCAGCTTGTACAGGTGTCTCTCCGCTGCAGCAACGCCCATCGTGACCACATACAGCATAGGCTACTGCACACGCCGCTGTGAATGTCAAGTCGGGTGCAGAAGGAAGAATCTCGCTTCTGTGGGGGAACATGGAGCTACGTGCTGCCAGGCAATGTCCTTGAAGCTAATGAACATCAATGGTGTTAGGTTAAAAGAATATATTGCTGCAGTCTCTTCTGCTGAGCTCTGCTCTGCTCTGCTAGCAAGACAGCTATGCATTGATTGGGACACAAGCATCTGGAGCAGATATGTGAGTAACTAAAGGAAAACAAAACCAAAATGAACAGAATTTATGAAAGACAAACAAGCGTAGACAGAGGAAGCTTGTAGGATGTTGGGAGAAAGTCACCTGGAAGGTAAGTCACTATTCCCAAGACTGACCCATGTAGACTTTAAAGCTATGCAGTCTAAAGTATTCTTGGACAATATATTTTAAATCCACAAGCACACGCAAG